>KN833021.1:319613-345961 GCA_000827315.1 Piloderma croceum F 1598 | reverse complement strand
TGCTAAGCGATGCGTCAAAAATCGCGAAATTCGAATAATGTCTTATATTACCTGTTTGGGACTAACCCTGACATGGACATTTGATGCCAGACTCCAGTGTCTGTACGCGGAGAAGCAACCTGACGTGGATGGTAAGTGTTATTGGTTATTCTCGAGTTATATTCTGGCATGCTCACCTGTATTTTAATAACATTTTAGCTGGTTACTCCTTTGGGACACAAGCCCGGGCTTGAGCCCAACCAAGCCCAAGCCAGGCCCGGCCCTCAGCTCAGGGTCGGGCTTGAGTTTTAGCAAGCCTGAGCCCACTCAAGCCCAGCCCAAGCCCGGGCTTTGAGCCCAAGCCGGGCCCGGCACATCACTAATTCTGTCTTAATTTACCATATGAACAACAACACCTGGTGGAGAATACATTCTTTGCTGGAATCACTCCACCACCAAAAGAGCCAACCATCACCACTATTACTGCAGTGTCTGATCCCGTCATTGATCGCCTTGACATCATGTACCATGGCAAGATCATCCAAACAAACCGCTGCCCTGAAGGAAAGCATACACGGGTTGCAGTCCTTCCCTTCATTGGAGATCTTATGGCTATACGCAAGGCTGGTGGATTTGCGGGAATTCGATCTCACAATTTCTGCTCATTCTGCACTCTTTGACATGCAGATATGGACAATCTTGATCCTAGCTCTTGGACTTTGCGGGTTGGATCTGATGTCCATTTGGCAGCAGAAGCGTGGCAGGCAGCGCAGACAAAGGTCCGGCGCAAAGAAATCTTTGATCAGCATGGTGTGCGCTGGTCAGCGCTGCACAAACTACGCTACCGTGATCCTGTTCGACACACAGTGCTTGGTGTTATGCACAATTGGATTGAAGGTGTCCTTCAGCATCAAGCACGTGTTAAGTATGGCATTGGCATAGTTGCTGGCTCAAAAACTGATGCTGAAGACAATGAACATAATAATCCCACACTTCCAGCTACTCCAATGGCAGGTCAACAACTTGATATTGACATTGACATGCTCGATGGTGAGCTAGCTGCTCTTCATGCGGAGAGTCAGGAGTTCTCGGATACTCCTTCCCACAGAAAATGTCTTCATTCTGAATCATCACTCCAGCTATCAGACAAAGCAGCAGATGATAGTCCTGATGATGAATTTCAACCAGATGAGGAATCCGACTCAGATTCCGATTATGCAGATGAAGAGAAGGAGGAGCGTGAAGCAGCATGGCGAGCTATATGCATTTTTGACCCTGCAGCCCTGTCAAAGATTCATGCTTGTATCTCTGGCACAGTAGTACCCACCTGGATTGATCGTCTACCCTCAAATCTTGGCGAAAAATCTCATGGAAAGCTCAAAGCTGACCAGTGGCTCACTCTCTTCACTATATTCTTGCCCTTGATTCTTCCCGAAATATGGCTCACATCAAGAACCACCCGCAATGCAGCATTGCTTGATAACTTCCATGATCTCGTGAAATGCACCAACATTGTTTGCTCATATTCTGCATCAAATGCATCATCTGACGATTACCTTTACCATTATATCCGGTATCGTGGCTCTTCGAAGAAACTCTTCCCGGGAGTATCAACAAGACCCAACCATCATTATGCCATGCACAACAGAGATCTAATGATGTTCTGGGGGCCGCTACCAATGATTAGTGAGTTTCCATATGAACAGCATAACGGAACTCTGCAGAAAATCAAGACAAACTCACACATATGTAAGGCGTGCCAATAATTACTTCAGCAAATGATCTAATTGTCAACTTAAATAGGGGAGATGGATCTCACAATGTTGCGTCAGATCTGCCGGCGTGGCCGCTTGACAGGATTCATACAAGATTGCATCAGCACCCAGAGTCCGTTCAGTGCTGCATTAATGGTCATGTTTCCAAATGTCATGACTCCGCAGTCAGAAATGTCAACAGTGTCCTCCCATTCTGAGGCGCAGCACAATAGCAGAGGACAGAAGCTCCCATCTGTGGAGTACAACTTGATTTTGGACTACATACATGCTCTTCGACCAAACTGCCTGGCTCGCCACTACAAAGATCTGCCGCACCCAGAAGATGCTGTTATTTTGCCACCAGTTGCTGTCCCGGTCACGCACATAACACACAAAGGTCGCAGTTATTCAACATTCTCAATGCACTCAGGCAACAGCTCAATTAGCTATCATCGAGCTGACGGCACAGTTGATGCAGGCTTCATCACATCAATGTGGAAGCAGATATTATATGGAGAATCCCATCTGTTTATCATAGTCTCACCGCATTCACAACTCTCAGACGATGATGCCTCGCAAAGCCCTTACACCTCTCGACCAGGGTTTCTTGGGACCTTGGTGTACAGTCAACCACCACTCAGTCAGAAGCAAAAGCAGGTACTCATTCAGCAGACGCAGATCAAGGCTCACATGGCAAACTATACTCGCCCGCCAGGTACATTTGGTATCAAAGCAGAAACCATGATATTGATGGATAGTCTTCATCGTAACCGGGAATAGGGTGTAAATAGCGGACACTGTACTAGTAGTAACAAAGTCAACTAAGACATGTCTTCAACTGAGAGCTGAGCGGCGAGAGTCTGCTGTTTGGTGGACATATTCACATCTTCGACAACTTCGTACTCTTCCACATCACCGTCCGACATCTCTTCATCGTCATTGTCATCCGCAAGCCAGTCGTCTTCAACTTCAAGTTCGTCCTCCTCCACCACCTGGTACTTTGCTAGAATCTTTGCTCCATACTTGGCGCTGAATTGCTTGTCACTAAGTCTCTCGTCAGCTTCGCGTATGAATGAACGGGTGATGTCCGGTAGCAGAGCGACCTTTGTGTTGGTGATTTGGGCTCGTAGGCGGGGCTGCAGGCTGTTGTAGAAGTCGGGATCATAGTAGTCGATAGGCATTCCTTCAGGGAGCGTGGTGAATTCCGAGTCTTGTGGCTGCAATGGGACCTCACGGGGCCGCTCTCGCCAGTGCTTTGTTGGGTCTCGGATGGCGTCCTCCTTCCTTTTCCGATCCAAGATCCTGACCCACTCCTCAAACTCCTGTGAACGCTCAGTCCGCCTCTTGATGAGATGGATTTTCTGGGTTTTGACCATGCGTCCCTCAGGGTCTGGCTCGTCGTCAGATGTTGCCTTGGCGTCAATGAGATCGCGGTAGCGCTGTGGATAGCCGTTGTCCTCAAGGAACTTGAGATGAGCATTTGCAAGCTGATGGTTGAATGAGTATATATACACACTAGAAAGAAAAAAAGGGTGTACCCGTTGCCTGTTGTGATATTGGGGACTAGCCTCATCTGCAGCTCTGACACTCCCAGGTACTCGGCATTCCTTCTGGTAGCGTTGCTGAAGGTAATGGTGAACAAAGTGGTCATAGAGTTTGACAAGCAGAACCATGTCTTTGGCGTAGGCCAAGTTGGGAGCAAGGTGGGCATAGGCGTGAGATGCGAGTGCTTGCTTGAATGTGTCGATTGCGATGATACGGCAGGCGGCGTTGTACAAAGCGTATGGCGTTTGGTGAAGATCCGGGCCCCAAGCTAGGAGTCTGAACCTGGATAAGCATGCTTGAATGTATTCGATGATGTGCTCTTCGATGTGTCGAAGTTGTGAAGCAACCACTCCACAATCTGTGATTGACACCCCAACACGGACACAATCTGGTGCAACGAGGGAGCCACCTGCTTGAGCATTCATGAGAGACGACTCATTACGGAAGCAAAGGGCGAAAACGTGCAGAGTCTCGTCATCGGGAGTAGGAGGGGGCTGCTTTGGATCAAAGAGTCCCCAAAGAAGTCGGACATGAAGCTTCATCGACATCTAAGCAATGTCAATATTAGATTTACAAAGAGATATGATAACCGCATACCTGAACTCCCGTCGAATCAGCCAGTATCTCTGACGTTAGCAGACGATGAACGTGCGCTGCTGGTTTCTTAACGGGTTTCTTTACCACTACTGTCTTAGCCACAGGTGCTGGCGTTGGCGGCTTTGGTGGCTTTGGAGTGCTTTGAGCATGGCTCGCGGTTGGGGTTACAACTGGTATAGGCTTTGGCGTCGCTGACGATCGAGTTGACGAACGTAGTGCCCGCGTAGACGGAGATGCTGGTCCGGACTTCCGACGTGTTGGTCGAGAGTTGCCTGGGGTTGAGGGCACAGCGAGAGCGGGTGAGTTGCTATCAACAGCGGAGCTACGGCGACCAGTGGGGGCATGAGTTATGGCTGGTTGGCTCATGGGGACGTCTTTGCTGATGTTGGTGTTGCTATATGTGATCATTAGTGTCAATGATGGAGGAATCCGAATACCAGACTCACCTTGGAGTCTCAAGCTTAGCTTCTCTGAGCTGACCAGAAAGGCTTTCTACAACGGCCCTCAGCAAAGCATCATTTTTTTTGTACATTTTCTCCCGTTCTATCCAGGTCTCTTCGCGACCCTGGGCCTCAGCACGTAAGCAATCCGCTTGCTCTTGAAGCCTTGTTGCAAAGAGGGTTTCGAGCATTGCTTTTGTATGATCATCGAATTGGATCGGGGGATCGGGTTGTTGAACGGTTTGGTTTTCAGAGTTCATGTTACTGTTGTATACGCAAGAGATTGGATTGGTGATGCTCCGAGTTCATGGGAGGCCCATTTTATATATTTGCAATCTCTTGTTCGTTAGTGAGGTGGATACCACACTGCAACGGGTCTCCATGGTTGCCTTGTCCTGGCGTTGACAGCGGTATTCACGTAATGAAAAGCAATTGTGAAGAAAAAGAGCAAGAGCCGAGAGGCAACCGTTTAAGGTTAAACGCCCATGCTCACTGACTTGTCTCAGGCTTGCGACTGCTATTCACAGAGTATAAATACAAATTGCGGACATCATAATACACGCATAGTATCTCTAAGACTCCAGACATAGCTGCGCAAGGAAGAATTTGGGACAGAACGAAAAATAGGCTAGTGTGACAGGCTGTCACTTTCGACGCGAATGGACAGCTACGTGGACATGACATGTCACCACGTGACTGGACAGCTACTTCTCCGCCGTGTAAAGACGACTCCTTAGTTTACACTAAGGACTCGTAATAGGGGAGCAAGCTCCCCAACAAATGCGGACGGTTTTGTGTAGGTTTTGCGACCCACTCAAAAGGGTTCTTGTCTCCGGTGTCATACCAACGACGCGCCGATTTCCTGATGCAGGTCGGCAAAGAGCACCATATTTTTTGGACCACCTGCGCCTCCCACAATGTAAGCGTCTACCTCGTGACCAAGGCTAATAAGCCTTGGCTCGCGTTCACGCTGGCCGGTACCCCCTCAGAAAATCTCCCAGATAGTACAGAGCTCAATCCGGTATATCATCCCATGCCTGTGGCTATATATAGCTGACTCCATCAAACGGTCACGGCACCATTTGATATTTCCCTTTTCCTTTTCCGGCGACGTTGCGCCTCGTCACGCGTCACGGCGCGCTCGCTGTTTGCGCGCAAAGAGCTCGAGTATTAGCTCAAATATGGGCCCGATACCCTAGTTTCTTTTCGTCCCTACCTACATATATACAGAAGCTATGTACACTCTTATTTCGCTTTGGTGGGCTTTAGGACATGCTGTACATAGGTATCTCTGAATATAATCCAGCACAATGAGAATGGCTTGGTGGGACATGAAAAAGCGGTCAAAGGAACTCCATTGAAGCATGGGATGATGGTATATACATGAGGAAAGGTATATACATGCATAGTCTGCCTCCATGAGGCCTATGGAACTGAAAAAAAGCGACGGGTGGAAGGGAGAAGATAGGTAATGGGCAAGAGGTATCCAGTCCATTGATAGATGTAAAAACGTCGGTGAGACATGTATATAGATGGTGTATAGTGGGGATAACATCTGAAGAGGTCCTGGAACGAAAGGGATGGAAGGAGGGGGGTAAGTATGGAGCCATGGTATGAGGTAGGTAGATCTGTACACACCTGGCCTTATGCCCCCATCTAAAATCGTGTGTACATGGTCTATGCACATGGGGGACCCAAAACGAGAAGGGGGACGGCTATATGACGAGTAAAAATGTCAGAATCATGGGGGAGGGGTGGAGGGGGTAGTCCGACTTACCAGAGGATTTTCACTCGTCCAATCGTCTTCAATCCTTCCATAATTCCATCTAATACCATCCAGTAACGTCTGTGTGAAGTTTCAGAGCTCTGGGATAAGTATTAGAGCGTCAGGAGGGAGATCTGACCAGGGGGAGGGAGAGAATGGCCCACCATCATTTCTGTAACGCTCCCCGTGAGCCAAAATCGTCAGAAATCAGTAGATATAGTATGTATCCACTGGGGAAAAGAGCCCTGACGATACTAGGGTGAATTATAAGGTCAGAAAAGGTGGGAGAATGTGCCAGGAGGGGGTGAGTGGTTGCTATGACTCACCAGGGCCCACATAAATGTAATTGCTGCTACATATCAGTGTACAGGGCTCTGAAGCAAAAGTAGACAGCATCCATGCACTATGACAAGCCACCCAGCATCTCAGTGCATGGCAATACATGGCTGGGGGGGAGGGACTCACCAAGAGAGATACAGGCTCTGGGCTTCCTAAAGAATGCTTGGAGAATGTTCCAGATGTAGAATATGGTATATGGAACATCAGTTGGCAGAGTATCCCAGGCAGCAGCTGCTGCAGTACCACACGTTTCGCCCGCTTGGGTGTGAAAACTCACTACATATTGAAGAAATATCGATCTCGGATTCGCTGATGTCTGGCTCCGGCCCGGGGCGAGTAGGACGGGGCTTAAACCTTTGTCATCGTGTCATCGTGATGACACGTCTGCGTCATATAATGCACTTCTCTGTCGACACACAGCACACATGTCTCGCACCTTGCCGGCTTCCATTCGACCTCATTGCCCTAGCAGGAGCTTACATCATTGCTCGTAGTGTGTGGAAAAAGGTGGTAGATGAGGCCAAGGACGCGCCAAAGTACTTTGCGAGGCAGCATTGGCCGCAGTGGACTCGACGAGATGTAGCTATAGAGAATGGATGCTAACTTACCGGCTGAAGGATGCCTCCTGAGATCGATTAGGAACGATTATCTCAAATGCGCAGCCAGAACTCCGGTCGCAATGCTCCATACTTGTCATGTTTCTAGATCTACCGTAAATCGCTTCAGCATCTTTCACTCTTTCCTCTCTGTATTGATGGCTCCTGGACATATACCTGCCTTCTTATTTGCAACCTTGATTGTAAGCTTTTGTTATGGTGAGCTTGATATCTATCCGGATGGAAATGTATTAAATACTTATATCAGGAATTGCCGTTACACTCTTTATCAGAGCAGTTGGCACCATATTGCGCAAGCGAAGATCTACTGGCAAAGTGAATCTATCGTTCGTGCTACCCTCAATTCTGATTTTTATTCTCGCGACTGTGGTGAGTTTGGCGTCCTTTCAGAAGTCTGACCTTCTTCGAGACGTCATTGCTTTCAGAATGTTATTGGTATATGGATCAACATCCATGCGGCTTTTGTTGTTAATGCTGCAGACACCGAGGCCTATCTCGACCGTATCACAACGCCTGCGAAAACGATCATTCAGACCGGTCAAGTAGGGGCCATTGTTCTGGCAGATGCTTTGATGGTAAGTTGAATTCAAAGTTAGCCGCACGTCGCAAATCTTAATAACCTGCCTTTCAAGGTATATCGTACATTTGTTGTATGGAGCTACAACGTATATGTTATAGTAATACCCTGTCTGACCTTTGTGGCAACGCTCAGTAAGTTTAAGAGACTCGTCAGTAAGGAGCAGATTATGACTATTTTCCAGCCTCTGGCGTATCATTTGTTAAAATTCAACACCAGACAAAAAACGTTGAGACTAGTGTCTTCACAAAATCTGTGACACAATGGACCGTAGCATTTCTTTTGTGCAGTTTTGCTACTACTGTATACTCGACAGGTAATTCGATGACGTCGACTAGTTAAATGGGACTTTAATTTAATCTGTTCCAGGGCTTATCGCGTACAAGTTGCTCAAGTCCCAAATGAACCTCCGTCGGCATGGCTTAGCGACAGGTGGAGGTCTTAGTAATCGAATGATGAGGATCGTGGTGGAGTCTGCCGCTATCTACTCCTTGAACCACTTTATTTATGCAGTTCTTTATGAAGTGAAGAACCAAGTTGAAAGTACTCCCTCTTTTCTGGCGAGTCTCCCATTGGACCTATTCCATGACTTTCGTGATGAGAAATTTATGTCGGCAGGAAGCAAGTTTAGCAAGTATCACTTGCAGCTTAATAATCGTTCGTTCTGAAAGCACTCAATCCCAACCTCTTTCCACAACCATCGGCAGTGGCCCTATGAAGGCGTTGCCGGAACCGCTAGCATTTGGGAAACATTCGGAAAACCAACACGGCGGGAATCACGTTGTATAAAGACTCTTTATAGCGGTTCCTATACGCGATCAGGATATATGAAATATAAAGACACGTAGAAAAATAATCTTTACATTAGGTAAAAACTATACTAAAATGGGAATTTTTACATCAAATATTGAGATATGTATAAAGTAAATAGATATTTCAAGTAGAAACAGTCCGAAAATGGCAAACCTTATGTCAAGTATGGCTTATTGTAGAAACAACATTTATATGTAACACAGAAAAAGTCACAATACACGGTACAATACACAATGTACAGGTGGTATTTCTACATGAAATAAAAATGAACTTCATACATGATAACAGTATGTGAAATATAAACACATTTTATACTCTCAGCCCCGCTTATTACCTGCTCATTGCCCGGTATATAAAATGTTTATATTTCACGTACTGTTATTGTGTATGAAGCTCATTTTTATTTCATGTAGAAATAGCGCCTGCATGTTGCGTATTGTACCATATATTGTAACTTTTGCTGTGTTATGTATAAATGTCATTTCTACAATAAGCCATACTTGACATAAAGTTTACCATTTGCGGACTATTTCTACTTGAAATATCTATTTACTTTATACGTATCTCAATATTTGATGTAAAAATTCCCATTTTAGTATAGTTTTTACCTGATGTAAAGATTCTTTTTCTACATGTCTTTATATCTCATATATCCTGATTGTGTATAGAAACCGCTATAAAGAGTCTTTATATAATGTGATTCCCACTGTGGAAGATGGGAAATGCGCCATTCATTTGATGGATGTTATAACAGATAGTCTGAGAATTGTAGATGAGGGCGTCTGATTAGCTGGACTAATCCATTTTCATCAGTAATGTTCCCAATGTTGTATGGGTTTATAACATTTCTTTTTACTTGTTCTAATTATCGGGCGCAGTTTTGATAAACTGTCGAAGATGGGTGGACTAACCTAACTGATACCATGGATGGGGTTTGTCTGGCCATCAGTGGGACGGTAGCCGAGCTTTACAGGTTTTAGAGTTCTGCTTCTTTTCTAACCAAAAACAGTAACTTTTGTTACCTAAATTAGTTTAGAGGTGTCCTTGTATGGGCAAGATTGTGTCGTTGTCAATGATAACCATTCTGTAAAACCTGTAAAAGTGTAAAAGCAGTCAGGACATGTTCTGATAGCCTTTTCATCCCACAGATGTGTCTCTTTGGCCATCAAGCAACTGCAACTAACAGAGTGGTTGTGACAATGCTATCATCTGAGCCAAGGGGCTCATACCAATGATCTAGCATCTGGTGCCTGGACCTGGCTTGAAGAGGACATGTACTACCAGGCATCAATCAGATCTGTATTTTAACACCTAAGGAATTCACATGTTTCAAGAGGTAGTTCATTCTCAAGCCATCATAGTCTAGATCAAGCTCTGAAGTTTGAGCTTGAGTGTCTTGTGGTTATGACATTTATAAAATCTCTCCCATGGAACCTTTGTGCCATTGCATTTGACAAACCATTTATCCTTCTGTTCTGCCACTGTCCATTCTCTGCAATACTATGTAAATTCATATGATCTTGTTGCTTTCTGTTAACTGAAATTCCTGTCATTGATTTCCAGCTGGTAGTTATTAATTGATCAGAGGAAATGATTGCTTTGGTGGATGGTTTAATTTCTGTGATGCTCACTGGCATTAGAATTATTGACATACACACACTACTCTGTACTGGGAAATTCAAATCTTTCCCTGACCTGTCCTTCAATAGTGCAGGTTTCCAGCCTAGTAAGCAGAGCGGGCGAAAATCACAGTACAGATACCCAGCCACTGTTCATCCCCATTGCCAATGACCTCTCATGTACCACATACAATGAGTTGGCCACTATGGTAGGCAGTTTTCCAAGGGTTCTACCAGTGGCTGAATCAATAATCCAACCATCATGAGTGATATGCATGGTCCCCAATAAACAATGGTTGAAGGGTTCAGTCAAATATATTTGACACCCAGTTGCTGTGTCCCATGACCGACTTTCATACCTGGACTGAGATATGATGCAATCAGCATACAGGGAAAAGAACACAGAAGTAACCCAAGAAGTATGCCCACAAAATTCAGGGAAGACCTGGGTGCTTGTAGTCACATCCCAAACTTGTACAGTGGAATCCCATGATCCCAAGACAATTTGACACCCATCTGGAGAAAAGACCAATGACAAGATGCCAGCTTTGTGTCCTTGCATCTGCAAGACCTCTGCACCAGAGCCAGCATGCCATACATGAATAGTGGCATCTTCCGAGTCAGACACAATCATGGTGCCATCTGGATAAAATGCAACTGATTCAATGCAACCCTCACACCCCTACAGAGGTGGCATAACTTCATCTCCTGTGGTTGCATTCCAGACTCGGACAATCATGTCATCTGAGCCAGAGGCAATGTGATTTCCATCTGGGGAAAATTCAACTGAGGTGACCCCATCCTCATGTTCTCTCATTTTCAAAACCTCAGCACCTGAGATAGCATCCCAGACATGGAGTTTTATTATATGGGCCTGATACAATTCTTGTGCCATCAGATGAGAACGCCAATGAACAGACTGTTAGTTGATGTCCTTGCAAAATCAGCAGGGGATTAGCACATGCAGGTACATCCCAGATTCAGATGATGAAGTCCATTGAACCAGATATAACTTTAGTTCCATCAGGAGAAAATGTCACCGATGTCACAACATCTTCATGCCCTTGTAAACAGGAAAGGACATCAATACTTGAGGTTGCATCCCAGATCCTAATAGTGGTGTCTTCTGAGCCAGAAATAATCTTTGTTCCATCAGGAGAAAAGGCAACTGAAGTGACCCTCACAGTATGTATGTCCATGGAGTTAAGACATTACAGCACTGGTTGTCATATTCCAGACTCGGTCAGTTTTGTTGTTAGAACCTGAGATGACCTTTGTACCATTGGAAGAACAGTTCACTTTGATCACTGAAAATGTATGCCCTTGCAATTGTGATATTTCAGAAGCTGTTGTCCAATCCCATATGTGAATAGTGAGGTCCATCAATGCAAAGATAACCTTGGTTCCATCAGCTGAGAAAATCACAGATTGAATGGGGCATCCATGCATCAGCTTTGAGATCTCAGTACTGGTAGACAAATCCCAGACCTGCACAGTCATATCTTTGTATCCAGAAACAACTTTTGTTCCATCAGTAATGGGGTGATTGGAGATGATTTTTGCTGAAATCACATGAACAAGTGGGCTGTGGATGCAGCCTATCTTACCATAGTTCTGTTTCAGTATCTTCTGATCAGCAATGCTACAGCGGACTGTTGAGACTTATAACCGGTTCAGAAGATGGACAAGAAGAGGTATTGTGTCAATAACCAGTTGTGAATTCCCTTCGACAACACATATGTGGTCAATCCAAAATAACCATGCATATAATACATCTTGGGACAGATTTTTTGTTGATTTGGTCAATGCTGAGAGTCAAATTGTACATATTTTGTTGCAGCACTGCTGTGGTAGTGGCTCAAGGGTGCCAGGGGTCCTGGTCCCGTTTTGGTAGCCATTCTGCATGTTCATAGTCAGTTCTCACCACCTTGTTGCTTGCCATTCTGCACAACTGAGCCTTCAGACTGAGTCCGGCACCCCTCCATGTGGTGATGGGAGCGTGATTTGACACCTAGCTTATGTTGCTCATCAGCATTTCAGGCCTGGACATCTTTTTTCACTCTCAATCCTTTTGGAGTTACTATTTGGGGAGTCCCTCAGAATCTTGACAGTATTCAAACCAGAACCAGAACGTACACCTGCTCTCCATACAAGAGCACATTAACACATAACAACACACTATATACTCATTTTGATCATTATCAAGATGAGTCACCCATTCAAAATTTTATTGAGGAGCACAAAGGTGGCAGGATTTGCAGAGAGGTTGCAGAAAGGATGTTGGGACACTGAGAAGGAGTTGGAAAACCTGAAGGGATATGTAGAGCAGCTAGAGAGTCAGCTTCGCAAGGAGGGAAACTGGTGGGTTACCATGGTTACAAAATGTCAGTCAGACGATTTCAGTGCGGTTTGCGAGCAGAGGGTCAACACACAGCAACAAAACAGCATACCGCCCCCAGTGGTGGCATTTGCAGCACCCACACTCATTACACCGCCAATCCATTTGGCAAACACCAAAGATGTCAGCCACATCCATTCAAACCCATGGGAAAGCATCTCTCAAAGACGAGGCCATCACTTTTGATCTCGCACCTCATATTCTGGTTCTCATTCACAAAATACAAGCCACACTTGATATATTATTCCTCCACTTTGTCCAACACTAACACCTGTGACAGACTTCATGTCTTCCTCACTTTCATTCCCTGCCTGTCTCTTTTCTCACTTTTTCAATTGTGATGAGGGTGTCGCTATGAGGGAGGGGGGCACTTGTGGTAATGGCTCAAGGGTGCCAGGGATCCTAAGCAGTGTCAGGGGTCCTGGTTCCATTTAGGTAGCCATTCTGCATGTTTGTAATCAGTTCTCACCACCTCATTGCTTGCCATTCCACACGACTGAGCCTTCAGGCTGAGTCCGGCACCCCTCCACTGCATCCATACAATCTAGGCATTGGAAGGCAAGATATTGGTGATATGTAGATCAATTGAAGAACCATATATTTCTTCTACACTGTTCCTTGGCCATGAGAAAATCTGCAAACAATGGATAGGATGCGAACAGTCAGACTATGCTGCAAAAACACAGCCCAACAGTGAGATGGTATGCATGGATGATCTGTTGTTTGGAAGTTGCAATAATGCATCAATAGCATCACTGATAAGGGGCTAGCATGCAACAAGAATGACACCTAAAATGTTTCAAAAATCTGCAAGGAAGTCTTCATCGTCTTACTATTCTGCAGATTCAAGGGCCGTTTTGTAGAGGGAGTCGAGCACAGCCTCAGCACCTGATTTGACCTCTCCCCTCAGAATAATTTCCAGTTGTTTCTTCAGATTAAACCAATTTATGAATTTGGATGTGGTTGAAGCCCATACAAATAGCCCAGAGGCTCTCTGGGTGAGCTGACTGAATATGTCTTCTCTAGGCCAGCCAATGTTGATGAGCTCTACACTGCTCTGTATGCATAATTTGACATTACATCAGCGCTAACATATGATCACATGATCGCACCACACGCCACCAATGTCACATAACCTTTTCCAACCCTTTCCAACCTTTTCCGATCATTTCTGCGCATTTCCAATGATTTTTGCTTTCAGCCAATGTCTCACACTTAGTTTCCGCTTTGCAACACTGTTACAACCCCAATTTGGTACTGCACAGCACCCCCGGAAGTTTTACAATCTGTCCACAGCACTTCAGCACATAAAAGTCATGAGGACGTGTCATCGGGATCGCTTCAGCCCAACATCAGTCCAGTGGTTCAGACATACTGCAATGGGAACGCGATCATGGAACAGGTGTTATGAGCCGGATATGGTAATTTTGGATGTTGGACTTTCACGCATGTCTCTAGTCCTTTGTATGAGCGGTAAAATTTATCGGTTGTCAGCTTTTCATTTTAAAATTTCACATTATATATATACTCCCCTGCACATACCAAGAAAACAAGTAGAACTTCACCCCTCATCTCTTGGAACCTTGTTGCGGCTCAGATCTTGACCTCGTACTTTGTCTCTTGACCTCAATACCGTGTTATTTAGTTTAGACTCCACTCCCGCTCCCATGCTCTCACTTTCATATTCTTGCACCCGTGTTCTCATTCTCATTCTCACTCTCACTCTCACGTTCCCGCACTCTCGCTACCGCACTCCCGCACCTGCATTCACTAATCACACTTCACTCGGCGCATCGTGCACATTATAAATACTCATTTTACCTCATCTCACTCATTATAGGAAGTGTTACTCACCCACTTGCACCCCTCAGTCCACAACCCAGCAGTGTTATATTAGTGATTATTATTTTAATTGATAGATACACTGTGAGCATATCAATGTCCAACCAAAGATGCTTATTTTTGGTGTGTAAGAGTGCCATACAGTGCCGAAAGTATAATGAGATGTTGTTTGAGTTCACTGACAACATGATGTCAAGTTCATGGGCCAAGATGTGATGCTGAAATTCAAATGCTGTACAAATATTGATCTCTGTATGGCTTGTGATTATTGTACAAATGGTACACAGAAGCTGCGCAAAATTGTGGGCTAACATGGGCAAGAAATATTAAATTTGACCATGATTTATTTGCACTTGCACAAACGGGGCAGACCTTGGTGTCAACTGCTCATGTTTGCATGGTTCTAAAAGGTCTGTTTGTACACATTTCACATTCTAACACTGAAATCACAATTTTCCTGCACTCCTCATATACCCAGATACTCAGAATATTAAATTTTACCATGATTTATTTGCACCCACACAAATGGGACAGACTTTGGTGTCAACCACTCACAACTGCAGATGAGAATAATCCTCTCACAGAAGAATTGCCACATCAGAGGACAAGGAGGCAGCTACTATAACTAGGGTAGTGGAGATCAAAAATATCATGTGAGAAATGTATCTGGGGGAGTGTTAGAGTGTGAAATTATTACATATGGACAATTCTGTTGTGCGGGTGCAAATAAATCAAGGTCAAATTTAATATTTTGGGTCTCTGGGTATATGAGGAGTGCAGGAAAATTGTGTTAAAGTGTGAAATTATTACATACAGACAATTCTGGAGGCATGAGAACATGAGCAGTTGACACCAAAGTCTGCCCCATTTCTGTGGGTGCAAATAAATCCTGGTCAAATTTAATATTCTGGGTTTCTTGGTATATGAGGAGTGCAGGAAAATTGTGATTATGGTGTTAGAGTGTGATAAGATTACATATGAACCCTTCTTGAGCCATGCAAATACAAGCAGTTGACACCTAACTCTGCCACACAAGTCTGCCCCATTTGTGTGGGTGCTAATAAACACTGGTCAAATGCAATATTCTTGGTGCCTTTTCTCTTTAAAATCTCCTTTATTATTCACCCTTGCATACTTTCTCATTCCTGTGCCTGTAACTGTTACCAAGTTATGGCTAAGCATCTGGTGGGTGATGCAGTCACATGATTGGACATTCACTTTCATTATTTAATATTTAATGTGTTTGATGTGTACAGGGTCCAAGTGGCTGAGTTCACCTGGCATCATGGTCAAATCGAGCTTGACAGTCTCACATTCCATAGTCCTGCAGGCCAACTCTTCAAAATACATGGCAGACTGCAGTGGATATAAAATATACACATATGTATTAGCTATTTGTTAGCATATTTAAAATATTTAAATAAATATGCCTTAACCACAAATGTTTCCACATATGTAAAATATGTCAATACATTTGTGTGTCAGAACTATTTACATAAGATAGTTGTGCTCCATGTATCCATTTCTGGAAACATTTGCTGTCAATACATATTTATTTAAATATTTTAAATATGCTAATGAATAGCTAATACATATGTGTGTATTTTATCACAGTCTGCCACGATAATCGTTCACAGTGCATTAGCATTTTGAGATCATTGAAATTATATTTTTCATTCAACAAATCATCTACCAGGTACTAATGACTATTACGGCATAATAGGGATTACTTAATATTGATAGTCTTCATCTATCACACTAAATTCTTAAATATCACCCTGTAGTTATAATTCTTTCCCTGATTGGTACCAGTAAATTCATGCCTTGGACCCACTTTGAATGTGAAATATGTCTTACTATGTTTCCCACTGATGACTGGATGCTAATGTGATGTAGGAACACATTTCTGCAGTGGCTCAAATTTCGAGAAATCCACCTGCTGTCAGAAAGTTAGTCTTCCTTGAATAATGTTACTTTGATAAGCCATGCACCGTCAATAATAAGTACTTACAAATGAGATATAGATCCAGAATAAACCTACTTGGTCCGTGATAGCCACCAGTATTTCCCTCACCTCATGCTGGCTCTTAATGTTCATCATGAATTCCTACAAGGCTACAACTTTCCACAGGTGAAACAAAACCACTCAACTAATAATGAAATTTGTAATATATCACTCATTCGTACTTATGGGGTTCCTTGGTCGACATTTTATTGTGTGCTTCTGCAGATCTACGTCTTATCGAGGAACATCAGCAAAACATCCAACATAGGATAAGACTTTGCAATGAAGCTGTAGCGAGAGGAAATGCAGTAAATGCTGCAAATTTTACAGACCACAATGTAAAGCAAGATATAGGAAGGTTTTTTTATGAAATGAAATGACTGTAATTTTGTTTGCTTTGCCAATGTCCACATAATTTTGGATGGAATTATATGTGTATACAATATCAACAATAATACAGCTGTAGGCAAAGATTTGGAATTCCGCTGATGTTTATTTTTGCGAAAATTCTCCAGTGACTACAGCACACGGTACTGTTAAATAGTCCCGATTGAACTAAACACAATTTATTTGATTAGATATACAACTTGAACCAGGCTACAGTTGCAATCCTGTATGTAGTTGACCAGAATGATCACAAATGCATTGAAAAAACATATCTTCTCGGGATTCACTAGTAATATTAATAAGGTATTGTCAGCCCGAAAGTCCGAAGGGGCTTGTGTCTTGAATTGACAGTGAGCCTAGTTGGAGTCGACGCACATTCGAGGAACCTTGCAAGCAAGTATGTCCATGGATCATTACACATGCCATTTGGGATGTAGGATGTACCAAGTGGCTTGGAGATACAAATTGCTGGGCCTGAGCTCAAGCCAGATTGGACTAAGCAAGAAAGAGACACTAGCAATTGGGAACACAGAGGCTCCAACACAGCGTGGTTTCGTAAATTTGCCACAGATTGAAACAGCAGATGAAATGGGGGAATAATGAACAGTGATGAGCGGAAGGGGAGAAACGACGATTCTGCAACAACAATGTTCGTGAAATATAAGCAGCCTGATTCAGGGCAGGTGCTCTCTAACTTGGTTGGATGGGGAGGCCTTTGTGGAGGCCTGTACGAGGCAGCTGACTCATACATTGGCGGATACAGGCTGATACATGGATGATACTCTGCGGGTTAAAAATGGACAAAACACAATTATTTAAAGACCAACCCACTCACCACCGGAGCTTGGTGGATACTGTCTGATACTTCCTGGGAAAAATGTAGATAATCCGCCAGTGTGAGCTTTAAAAACATGAGCCATACTTGCTAATGCCATTCCCAAAGGTCTCGTAACTTTTGGCGGAATGCTGCAAACAGAATCAAACATTAATTGGACAATATATCAGCCTTAGCATCGTTAGATATTATCAAAATGGCCGCAAATACTATTGTGTCGTTACATACCTTTCATAATTATTCAGCTGTCATTAGAGGGCGTTATATGACGTTCTAGTAAATGCGAAATTTTGCACAGCATTCCCAATCAGTGCCAGAGCCCGGAACGGTCGGGCGGTTTTGCTGATGAACGGGCGGAAACAGACGGCTCAACCTCCAACGATATTCATTGATTCCGATAAAGGATGTTACAGCTCTTAACACAATTTCGGTTTCCAACCATTGACAAGCTAGGGACAATTGGCTTTGACGGAGGTAATCATGATTCACGCCGGTTGGACAGTGTCTTGTGCACTCTTGTTTGCACCTCGCCATCTTCCTTTCTTTTTGCCTGGACGAAAGTAAATATCACCCTTATGTGCGATCTCTATCACTTTGTCATCCAACTGTCGACAACATTCATTGGTTCTACGCCACCAATCGTCGACAACACCTACCATTTGGGGTTTAGCTTCCAAGGCCGCTGATGGAACTCCACACGCGCCTCCCTGAGCTTCTTAATCGTTTCCTTACTTTTGCTTCCCTTCCGTCGTGTGCTGCGGCCCTCGAATCTGTCACCGGCCATAAAATTGAAGCCTTAGACTTCCGCTCATTTTTCTGACTGAACTTTGCCTTCAGTCAAGGCTGTGATTCACGCTGGGTGAAAACTTTTCAAATCGTCGGGGTGGACGTGTACTAATGCTGTTCGGATCTTAGCTTGACAGGGAACGACGATGTCCGACTCTCAGGACGACACTCCGATCTCTGAACCAACCGCGACGCCAACAAACTTTCCTACCCCGCAAAGGGGTCATGCTGTTGCTCTCGCAGTTACGTTGTCGTTGGTAGGAGTGTTGCTGATTGCTGGAATCACGTTCTTCACTGTGCGCATGCGCCGTGCGAGATCGGAGCAGGAGCAGCAGGGGAGGGATGAGGAAAACGGGAACAGCTCTCCGAGAAGGTCAACAGTACTCGACACCCGACATCCTGCGTCTCACATCACACCTTTTAGTAGTGAGCTCTTATCTTTTGTGGCGTATGACCTCACGATTTCATTTTGGCTGACCTTTAGACCATCAACCCGGGACCAACATGCGTATCGCTAGACGACGTGTGGACGGGGCATGGGACTTTGAAGACCCAGAGTCGCCCTTTGAACCCCAAGGCATCGCAGATCCCTCCCCCCATCCCCTCAGTGCATCATTATCACAGCGTTCAACTATCAGAAGTAATAAGACAGCGTCTAATACGGAGTGTGACCATAGACGAGAGACGGACAGCAGTGGGGTTAGTAGGTTGGAACCTCCACCCCCTGCATACCATTCGGAGGTTCATTCAGATGAAGGTTACACTAATGCTAGTAGAAAGGGCTGATCTATTATAGCAGGGTCAGGGACATTTGTTTATTTCGCTAGGATTTTGTTTGTCTTGTGTCTTGTACATGTTCATATTTGTGATACACTCCATTCGCATGGCCCATTTTCTTGGTTATACTGTCTGCACCCTCTCTGCTATACGTTACACAATGTCCCATTGCAAGCATTCGTGCCAGTGATTGCCTAGCACGTTTCAGCACGCATGGAGATAGCGGCGATATCAAGGGTCTGCCCAGGTTTTGTCCCTTAGATCAAGGTCAACTGGTCAATGGCACAAACGATTCCATTGCGCAAGAACTATAGCTAATGTTGCAATTTTTAGGAATTCCGCCAAAGTGTGGCATGATCCCGACAACCCGACTCCAACTATGACCTGACGAACAGACATATGTAATCATTCATTTACAACTCGGAAACCTGCAGAACCAACTTTACATAAGTTGAGGACACGACGGGACCAACGAGCGTGCAACTCACGAAAGGGCGCTATGATTCAACCCCACATCATAGCTCTTTGGGGGTGGATTAGATGCCATTATTCAAGTATAATAGAAATGTGCTCACATATCCGGCGTCAATGACACTCGGGTCTGGAATACAATCCGAGCCGGTGCAACATCGGCCCAATAGGCCCAGTGCCCACGATACTTTCGCACTGCGGGCCCGTCAGGTGGAATACAATCCCGGGACTCGGGAAGAGCTGTGGCTGAGGCATGCCGATTGTTAATCAGTTCCAGCACATCCTAGATACGCTGATGGAATGCATGTGAAGTATTAAGGAACGCCCGCAGTCGAAATTGTAGTGCATGGATGGTATCAACGATAGATAAGTTGATGATAGAGAAGATCACAACTAACTTTTCTCAAAAGCCCATTCTGATAACAATGACTCATCATTAGTTTTATCAAAATACATTTTCTACTCGCCGCGCATCTACTCTGCAGCCCGACAAATATCGTTATAGTTTGGTCGGGTGGACTCATCGAGAGTATTGTGCATGCAGGACACTGCCAAATAGTCGTGCATAGTCATCCCCGAATTCCCGACCAGTCTCAACGGCAGATTCGTACGTGACGATGAAACCTTCCGTCATATCCATAAAGAGTTTGCGAAACACAGGCAAAGAATGCTTGTTCCCGCCAAGTGACAGAGAGGCATGTCCAGGTCCCATTTTAGCGCACTGCGATCATGCGCAGACGCCAGGCCAACCAGCTTTCCACCAATCTCCTTGAGGTGATCGATTACTTCGAGGCGGCTCGACACCCGTCTGAGAAACATAGTATAAAGTAACGCTTGTGGCCAGAATGGAAGCAGAAACGGCGAATGCTTGATCGTGCGGTTCAAGTACGCATAGAGCGGCTAAAGTGTCAAGAATTGTTTTTAAAGTGCTGCCTAGTTGACCAAGAAACCGGAGAAGGATGCTGGATCCATATCGTCTTCCAGATAAAAGGGCAACGTGAGTTCCAAGAGATATCTAGGTAGCCATGGCAGGATCGCAAGATGGCTGCGGCCACACTTGCGACAAATATGATCCTACGTGATTACAGTCAATAGAAAATAGGTTTAACGCAACTTGTTTCGGACCTGGAAGGGCTTCTCGGGCCTTGCCCAAATTTGGGTGTTCGGCGCTGTGACGCATCCGATTCGTGATAGTATCATCTTGAATCCTGCCAGTGAGCCACGACTCTGAATATAAGTAGCGAACCGCGATCTCGTCTGCTGAACATTTTGCTCTTTGACAAGACTTAATATTCGGGACTTGTTTTGGACAGGCGATGCCCCAGGTGTCCAACGCGTCCGAATCTTCGTCGACGCATGACTCTGGTCGTTCAAGTGGAACAGGCTCAAGGAATGCTTCTAATCCAAAGGTCTTGAAACGATTTCAGGCATGCTCTCTTATCTTCTCGTACGGCATCCATTGATACGCTATTTGTGCTATAGGCATGTCATCAATGCCGCAAGCGGAAGTTGGTATGCCATATTCATTGGACTGTTTATGTATGGTTTCCTGATACTCTGGCCAGAAATGGTACTATTTCTGCTCAGCCAACTTGGTGATATACCATTTTTATGTTATACACAGCGACGCTAAGCGACCTTGTTCTACGTGTGTTCGCTCGTATGCGCATGCAGTAGCCCATACGCCCAAGGGGGCCGAAGTACCTCCCAAGCTCGAATGCACTTTCGACACTGGCACGTATCTGCATAATTTCTCCGCCAATTCACCCTCAGCGGTTACTTTAGTGCTCGAAGTAAATCCTGTTGGCGCGGATGTACCTAAAAATCGATATGATACCTTAGAATCAAGAATAGGTGAGTCGCTCCTAGTTCACAATGCATCAAATTGAGTCATGAGAGTTAGACGAACTGGAGACACTCTTGTACCACAACCGCCGGAGCAATGATTATGATTCAAGTCCTCCACCTCAATTCGATTCCTGGTCGCAATCACTTGATCGGCAGTCCAATAATCTTCAAGGATCCTCCACAAGTCTTTCACACACTCCACCAGACATCAATGGTCAAGTCGATTCGGCCAGTTTTACTGGATTCCCACATTCCAAACAGAACTTGACAGCTACGGCTACTGCGTTAGCCACTTCATCGACGTCTGATGTCGAAGCAACCTTCTTTGACCATCAATTCGTGCCTACTTTCGACTTAACCGGGGTAGGTAGCTCCGTAAACGAAGATAACTTCTCCTTTATTAGCCAGTTAGAATATCCGACAAGAGAGGAGGTCCCAGTGCTTTCTGACCCATCTCCCGAATTGGAGATGATTTGGTCAAACTGGCCCCCAAATCTGCCTCCCCCAGATCTTCTACGGCATCTGTGCGTCTCAAACTCCATCTTTTTCTCATACATTACATCTGGCCGACTCGTTTCCAGTGTCGAAGTGTTTTTCGCATTTCAACATCACGCGCGTCGCCTCTTCCATGCTCCCAGTTTCATGGCGTCATTGTCACTCCCTCCATCTGACCCAGGTTTCCCTATTGCTCCCGTTCTCCACGCGATATGTTCCGTTAGCCCAATGTATACTGCCGTAGTATCATCACCGCCCTTACCGAATTTCGCAAGACAAGCGCCAGGTGCGTGATATTCTGCGACCCATGTTTCCGCACTGATGACTGCGTGGAAGATGAGATATTTCAGCAGAGACACCGAGTAAATGAACGACGTCCAGAGTCGTTTGCGGAGGAGCAGGCTCGACGAGCAAGAGAGACAATTGACGTGTACGTATCTAGGGGGGAACAACCAATCCAAGTAATGCAAGGTGACTGAGCTTTAATGTTATCGCCATGCCTTCGTTAATGGTTTTGACCAGCTAATGTTATTCTATCTTGGTATTTCTGGTGTCATGCTAAGTAAGATTGTTACACCGAGATTTCCATGTTTTGACGTGTTATCTGTCTACAGATGGGTTGAAGTGATTCTGTCTTGCAATGCTGCTGTCCTGCACTTGACTTACCATGCAAAATAGGTTTGGATCTGCTCTGGCCACTCGTTACGCATGGCTTTGCCTCTTGGTCTCAATAAATGTCCACCATTCCATTCTATTTCATCAGGACGTATCGTTGATACCCTTCTCCCTCCCCCTGAATCCGCTATGGAAGATGAAATGCGACGGAATCTTTTTTGGCTAGCATATGCTATTGATCGTACGAGTGGTACGGGCACCCCTTGGGCATTTGGGATTGAAGATGATGACATTGGGCAATTTCTTCCCGCAAGGGGAGACTTGTTCGATATCGGGGTGAGGCTTCATCTTTGTCGTCTATGCTTGTTGAGGCGTAATTCGTTCCAGGTCCTACCTACACCAACCGAGCGTCAGTGGTCACATACGAAAGACCTTCTTCTCGTACATCCAGTGGATGAGTGCGACTCATTTAGTCTTTACATCAAGGGAACGTTCCTCATAACTCGAGTTAAAAATTTTAACCGACGGTTCCGATCGCGGCATTATGCCGAAAATCCCTCCGCTCTTCAGTTCGGTTTCACACCGGCTTCTGATGCCCGAAACACACAAGCTTTTAAAGAGCTGGACAGTATTCTGTTATCCTTCCGGAAATCTTTCCCTCATCATCTGAAGAATTTCATAAACGGCAACGTAGTGGATCTGCACCTTTACGCTGCCTCGCTGTTCCCTCTCAGGTGAATCTTCTGTGTATGGTTCAAGTATTAATCAACTCAAATGATCAATGTGTGGATAGTTGTATTATTCTTCTACACGAACCACATGCAGATGTTCGGAAGTCAGGGTGCATGTCTGCTCTCAGGTTATTGACTGCAGCTCGTGATATCCTCGACCTCATATATGCCTTGCACTCGACCAGCTATGACATCACGCTCATGGATTTCAGTTGCACGGTAATATCGTGGTTCCGGTCATGCCGTGTTTGTGACGCTGATTGGCGAATATAGTCGGCATGGTATATGTCCGGCCGCGTCCTGGCTCGATTTTTGCAAGTAGCTTTGGAGTCTGATAGCCAAGAACAGATCTCTACTCTAAGCGCCGAGCTTGGATTCGTGCAGTGAGTTCCATTAGCATCGTTTTCTACAGTCAGTCGGGGAATGAACTGATTCAAAAATTACGAAGGCTCTCTATTAACAAAGTGGCCCAACGGATACCTCTTGCTTGTAAGGCGATCACAAATTCTGGAGATGCTTTATTCTGACCCATTAACACTAAGACTCGCACGCTAAGATACTTCATGATTTCACGGTTGAGACTTGCGGTACATCATTTGGATTTTCTCGGGCATAGATGAATCAAGAATGTATCCTGCGTAGCTTCAAGTACGCAATCTCGGTACCTAATTAATTACAACATTGCGTGTGTGCCGTCACATGTAGAGATGTCATAGCGTCGTGGTTTTATGCCAACGGGCAGATTTAGAGCCGAATCCAAATCACACCATAAGTTGCGAATCGGGGAATATACCTATCAAGACGGCGTTTGATGGATATTTTTGGCCTTGACTTTTTCAGTCAGTCTATAGAAGGTAATTCGACATCGTGACATTCCTTTCCGGCGGGCGAACCCGCCGATAAGCCGACATATGAATACGTGGTCACTATTCCGGTACCTGAACCCGTATCGCAGCGACACATTGATTAGCCTGCTAAAGGTAGTATTCTTCCGTGGTCATTCCGGCTGATTTATGCGCAGTTATAAGGGGGACCATACGAAGTTTTACAGGTATCGCATCATATCAACATGTCCTCTGAGCTTACCGCCGCCCGCTATGGAAAAGACAAGATACGCGTTTTCCGTGTTGTGCGAGAGGCGAATATACAACACATAGTCGAGTACAATGTCACATCTCTTTTGGAAGGTGATGTTAGTACGAGCTACACTGAGGCGGACAATTCTGTGGTTGTGGCCACTGATTCGAGTGTGTACCGTCATTTATTGTGTGGATACAGCTGACCTTATCAATGGTTTAGTCAAGAACATTACTTATTGCAAGTTCTGCAGTTTTTTCGATGAATCACAGTAGCTGACTTGAACACGTAGACTTTGCGAAGACTTCTCCGCATATCCTCGATCCTGAGAAATTTGCGCTGCATCTTGGAACATTTTTTGTGTCGAAATATGCCCATATCCACAAAGCATTTATTACCATCGAACAGCTTCGGTGGACGCGGATATCTGTGGGAGCCGATGGACATGAGCACCCATACTCGTTCTATAGAGATGGAGATGACAAGAGAATCACGAAGGTTGAGGTGAGTCCTGGCGGACCAGCTAACCATAGATCTCCAGACGGTCAACTTTGGGTTTCTCATGGTGCATTTGTTTCATGCTTGTAAGGTCGATGCTTCCGCAGGCAAGGACAAACTTGTTGGGAAGGTTACATCTGGTATAGCAGATCTTCTTGGTAAGACTCCAAGACTTTCTATCTGAAGCTTTCTCAAAAAATTGTTATCCAGTTCTCAAAACATCCGGCTCATCCTTTGAGAACTTCTTCAAGGACGAATACACGACCCTTGTCCCGGTGAACGACCGCATATTCTCCACTTCCGTTGACTTGTCCTACACTTTCTCTCCTGTACAGTTGTCTTCCCCAAAGGATGACAGGAAACTTGAATTTGTGGTCCCTGATGGAACCGACCTTTCTGGCGGCGCGTGGGATGGCATTGGCGTGGCAGAGAGGGCTAGGAAAGTAACTTTGGAGGTTTTTGCTACTGATGAGAGTGCTAGCGTACAGGTACGTGCGAACTTGCGATCAAACTAATAGGAGTTTGTTCTTAACCGATATGTCTTTTACAGGCAACACTGTACAAGATGGCTCGGAAAGTAATTGCCGAGAATCCCCATATTGCCTCGGTCACATATGCCTTGCCCAACAAACATTACTTGCCGATCGATATGTCATATATTGGCATTGACAACATGACACCGTGAGTACAGACTCAACTTCTTCATCACAAACACTGCAAGTTATTCACACGGAGAATCTTAATAGAGCAAAAGCCGAAGTGTTTATGCCCGTCTCGGCTCCCAGGTGCGTATTGACATATTTCCTAATTATGTAAAGATTGTGACGTCCAACTTTACCTGTAGTGGTTTGATAACTGCTACCATCTCCCGTAAATAGATGGTAAATAGATGATAAGATATAGAACATACGTCTGCCCGACCGGTGAATTTATTTGCGCCTATCATACTCCTTTTTCTGTTTTGTGACTAGCCTGATGATATTGATATACCAACGCAATAGACCTCCATTTCTATGCTTCGTCCAAAGGAAGGAATTGCATTTAGATTATTTTTTTTCGCATCACATATGGCCGCAGTGTCAAGCGAGGGATGCTGGCGGGAGCTGACCAGGTCTAGGTGCATCCATTGCGGGGCAACATTGTCCGAGTCCCACTGCGGCTACTCTGCTAGGTCCATTTTGGCACAGTACCCGTTAAGCAAATTTCAGACGAATATTCGATGCCTCCTGACTTTATAATGCGCAACTGTCCACTATGTAGCTCCAGCATCGGAACTTGTTCGTGGAACACGGTTGGGAAATTCATGTCTGTCCTGGAAAACCACATCTCCCGGTTCCGCGACTCAGGAAGCCCGGGAGGTCAGTACAGTGCGTTGCAATCAATCGTGCAGTCGAATGATTCGAAAAAAAATACAAAATAGTGCCATTCTCGCGCGTTTTAGTACGCTTTATGTTGAGTGCCAAGTACTTACCGTCGTCCAGTGGGGTCAGGTCTGTTTTTGGTAATCTGGCAAAAAAGATTTGGGGTCCTGGCACTTC
>KN833021.1:302505-319276 GCA_000827315.1 Piloderma croceum F 1598 | reverse complement strand
TACTGTATCATTTCGACCGGGTGTTCAGTCACACGTCACAGCCCAAAAAAAGGACCGTTTTAAAAATCGCCATAAACCGAAAGAGAAATTTTCGGCCTTCTCGGAGAGAGAAATTTCCAAAATCCTGAACACCCGGTCGAAATCTGTCGAAATGGTACAGTAACTGCTCAATTAGCTCATGCATTAAGGGCACTGATCAATCTGCTGGCGCAATGTTATATTGTGACCGGTAGTGATCCGTTGGGTATTCCGTAGTCATAATTTTTCGAAACGTACGACTGCACGAATTATTGCAACCCACTGTAATTTTCAAGTAAACTTGATCCAATGCTTTGCCAATGCTAATCGCAAACTAAATTTGAAGTGAGTAGGGTTCAGCTTGTCTGACCAGACTTCCTGGACATGGTTGATAATGCACATTCTCAGCGCCAACCCTATGGATTGCAGGGTAAGTACTTCCAAGTAGTGTTGCCGTTCAGTGACGAGATATCGGAGAAACATCGGCTAAACTTCTATTCACTGCCAGCCGTTGCTTTCCTTGCCCCGACTCTGACCGAACAAACTTAAAGTACTTATGCAAGTGTGACATAGCAGACTGATTGTTTTTTGCGCCTACAAGCGACCACATAAGAGCGTGCAAGTTGCGGGACGCCCTTATTATAACAATCTTCTCGAACCACGCCACAGCCCACTAAAGTCTGTCTGTTCGGATGTTCAGCTTTACTCAGGGTGGCCCAGTCAGGGAACAGAAAGAAGAAGGTTCAATTGCGTCTTTGTTTACCTCGCTATCTGGCGAAGCTGTACAAGTTTTGCCTGACCACTTCGCTGACCTGAAGAGGGAGATATGGAAGGACAGCCTCGTTCAGAGCTGGCGAGAGGTTCTTTTTGCCCTTGAGAAAGCCGTAGACGAAGTGGCAGCCAAAGGAGGATCGGTCGGTTTTATTTTCGCTTGCGATACGAATCTAGGAATTATAACTTGATAGTTATTATTATAGATCATCCCTCGGATTGCTTATGACGACATCGTCAAGGGACTTTCTCCAGAACAAGTCACGGCAGTGAAGCGAACCGGCACACTCATTGTGACGGGAGGTGTTTCCAAGGAAGTAAGTGTTATTGTGGCTGGTATATCTAAGGAAATAATCATTATCTCGACAATCCATAAAGGAAGCTTTGACTTGGAAGCAGTGTGTGAAAGATTATATTGATTCGAACCCTGTGAAAGGTCCGAATACACTTGTGTTCCTTTCAGAGAACTTTACTGACCAAGTGATCTCCCGCTAACCCACCCGATTCGCCAGGGTTCCCTCCCGAGAACATCCAAGTATACGAAATATACAATTCGAAGGCTCAAATTGCGGCCCGTACTCATCCCGCTATAATCAAGACCCAAAGATTCCTTTTGTCACTTTGGCATAATTCAACACTTGCAGCGGACATAGATTTGTCCACACCTATTTCTTACTTTGACAGACTTCGGATCCGTACTCCTGGCGACGCATCTTTTACGCTAGGACCCCATATTGATGGAGGTTCCGTCGAGAGGTGCCATTCTTACACCATTATTTACGTTTCTTCTCCTTAATTTTTCTGTCCAAGGTGGGAGGATCCTCAGTTTCGTAAGGTTTGGGGAAAGATCCTGGAAGGTGGCAGCGGGTGGGAGGCTCATGATTCGTTTGATGCATCGCCGAGGCTCGACGCGAAACAAGATCTATATAATGCACCGTTAGTCTCGTTCACCCTTTGGACTAACGATGATCTCACCGAGTACTCTTATGCTGTAGAAATCAGTGCAGTGTGTTCCGTTGCTGGCAGGGCTGGACGTCACTTTCGACAGTTGGTCCTGGCGAAGGCACTCTACGGGTCCTTCCTATGTTATCGCTCGCGTCCGCTTACATCCTGCTTCGCCCATTTTTCCGTCCCAAACCTGGGGCCAATGGCAGCCTCGCTTTTGATGACTGGGAGCTCGACATTGAAAGTACTTCGTTCCCTGGAAGCATTATGGGCAAAACTCAGGAGCTTAACGAGACAACGCACCCGCACTTGCGGCTAGACAAGACTATGATCTCTGTGCCCGCTATTGAACCTGGAGATCAGGTTTATTGTTCGTTTTTCATTGTATCCAAGGTGGTCAATGTCCTCACGTGGTTGATATTCATAGGGCATTGTGATGTCGTTCATGCCGTTGAGCCGTTGCACCGTGGCAACAGTGATTCGTCTGTATTTTACATTCCTGCCGTTCCTTTGACTATCAAAAAGTGAGTCATCCGTGGCTTCTGCGAGGACAATGGCTAAAATGCACTTTCCTTCCTCAAGCGCCAGCTATCTTCGCGATCAACGGACCAACTTCCTGCGTGGCCTTCCCCCCCCGTGAGCCTTATTTTCTGAAATGTTCAAACAAACAATTTGTATTGATTTTGGCCCACAGCGACTTCCCAGGTGGAGAAGGCGAATCGAGATTCACCGGACGCGCTAATGCACATGATGTTCAGACCTCCGAAGCCCGTCAGGCCTTGGGCTTGGAGCCGTTCGCAGACAGTTCGTCTATGGTCACCATCAAAGCTAACAGGATCCTCTTCTGAAGCACAGAGCAGCACATTATGATTTTAGCACCTACAACGAGAATGACAGATAACGCCCCAGACCATTTATGAGCCTATTTCAAGTTGATTCTTGAATAAATATTTCTTTTCTTTTTTTGAATGGAACAGTCTAATAAAGTGTATCAGCAGTCAATATATATCAGAAGAAAAGGAAATTTGTGTGTGGAGCAGCCAATCGGAGAGCTGGATTCCTCAATATATAGTATTCGTTACTGTATCCTAGCTGATACACTCTAATGATTGCAGAAAGTCATCAGTAGTACAGGCTGGGAAGTCAAGTCCGAATCCAACCTGACAGAACTCCATCATGATCAATTTAACTTTTGCTCGATTTACGGATCGGCCGCGGCCACACCGGGCTCGCGTTAACGAGTCGGTCGAAAAGGCCGAATCGATCATCTTACCCTGGACCGGACCCGTTTCGGCCGTGAACCATGACGAGTAAGCAAGCGTATTTAACCCCCATTTTACTCGCCCTTTCCTGGTTTGTTATTAACCACAAGCTTCATTGAAACCACATGTTGAACTCACGCTTTCTCTCTAACCTTACGACTCGTCCAGTACTACGTGGATTTGTTTCACGTTCACTGGTTCACAGTGCTTCCTCGTCTGCCAGTGACACCCGGACAGACCTTCCACTTTCTGGAGTTCGTGTGCTAGAACTGGGAC
Source organism: Piloderma croceum F 1598 (assembly GCA_000827315.1). Taxonomy (NCBI): domain Eukaryota; kingdom Fungi; phylum Basidiomycota; class Agaricomycetes; order Atheliales; family Atheliaceae; genus Piloderma; species Piloderma croceum. Next base: position 316,004 of record KN833021.1, on the reverse strand, counting down.
AAGTCATCGCGGGTCCGTTCTGTGGCCAATTATTAGGGTATTAAACTTCGTTGGTGCCTCACTGTCACTGGTTCAATGATCATTGGACCCCTTATACAGACATTTCGGAGCAGATGTGATAAAGGTCGAGCCGCCAAAAGTTGGTGATCCCCTCCGTGTTTGGCGTGAACTAGACGTAGATGGAACCTCGCCTTGGTTCCGCAGTATGGGGCGTAACAAGAAGTCTGTGGCAATCGATATGCGTACAGAGGAAGGGAGACAGTATGTTTTAGAATTAACATACCAGTCCAAAGCTTACTCTTCATCTTCAGATTAGTCAGGAAACTTGCTATCAAAAGTGATGTTCTTTTGGAAAACTTCAAACCTGGCAGTGCGTGTGCTTCTGCCGTATCTCATTATTTAGATACTCACCATTATCATAGCACTCGAAAAATGGAACTTGGGACCATCTTCCTTACACCCGCACAATCCTGATCTAATCTATACTCGCGTGAGCGGTTACGGTCAAACAGGACCCTGGGCTTCTCGTCCGGGATACGCTTCCGTCTGTGAAGCTGAGTCCGGCTTTAGGTATATCAATGGCTTTCCTGACCCAGAGACGGGTCTTCTTTCTGGTCCCCCTGTGCGACCGAATATCAGTTTGGGTGATTCTGTGGCGGGTTTACATGCTGCGTTTGGAACTGTAAGTGTGCCTATGATAGAAATCATGCTGCCTAGTGACGTAGTGTATTTCAGGTGCTTGCGTTATTGGCTCGCCGGAAAAAACTTGATCAAGGTCATGCTGGAGGCCAGACTGTCGATGTCAGTATAATGGAGAGGTCAGTCATGCCTTCTCTTACAAACATTTATTCTAGACACTCATACCCTCACTAGCATGCTGAATCTCATGGAAGGAATCATACCCGAATACGACCGCAAGGGAAAGGTATGTCTTTGTTTCGTCGTAGTGTCTGTCCGTCTTCAACTCATCTTCCAAAGGTCCGTGGCCCTTCAGGCTCTTCAGTCACGGGTATAGTACCTACCAATGCATACCCCTGCCGTCCCTCCCTCTCGTCACCTACCTCCCCTGCCTACATAGTTATCGGCGCAAATGGCGACTCGCTATACAACCGACTTATGCAAACCGTTGAACGCCCGGACCTTACTGGACCACTTTATCTACACAACAACCACCGTGTCGAACGTCAAGCCGAGATCGAAGAAGCTATCTCAGCATGGACTAGCAAACATACCGTGGAAGAGGCCGAGAAGATTATGATGGATGCAGGTGTGCCTGTTGGGAGGGTAAACAGCGTCAAGGAGATTATCGAAGGGGAACAGGTGAAAGCACGAGGTGCAGTAGAAGACGTCTGGGTCGGCGGTGGAGACGGGTGGAACGTGAAAATGCCGAAGGTATTCCCTGTGCTCGAAGGATGCGAAGTGAAGACAAGATGGGCAGGGCCTGAGCTGGGGCAACATACGGAACAGGTTCTATCAGGCGACTTGGGACTAGATTCGGGCGAGCTTGCGAAGTTGAAGAAAGACGGCATCATTGGATGAGAGGCAAATAGAAGGGATAAGTCCATACATTCCTCTATTTTCAGCTTCAGTCTCTCCGCTGTGCACTTAGCCGGCCCTCAGTAATGCATACAAGTAACCTTCCTTATCAACGTGGTTGGCGAATGAGGTTTGAAGTTGGGTTTCGAGGTTAGCAATGGTGGGAGCAATAAGTGATGTCATGATAGTGCACGTAAATGTAATCAAAAAGTTATTCGGGAGAAGGTTTTACGAGCACTCCTTTAATTGCTTTTCGTGGGCAGTTTTCAGCATCCTTATCTGTGACAACAATGGGTCTCAAGGCTAGAAAGTCAAACATACTCTGCTTCACAAGCTGTGTATTTTACAGAGCATCTGGCAAATCTGCATAATGGATGCGAACACGAACTTGTCAATGCCCAGAATAGTGTCCATGATCCTTGCATGATCCCCTGGTTTCATTTCGGCGGATTGGTCCAAAATATCATTACGACAGTTCAAGCTTTCCTCCTTCCAACTGCCTTTCACACTTTGACCCCTTCATACTCCCCCTTCAGCATATTTGCAAACTTCTCCGCCATCGCGATGATTGGAGCACAAGTATGCCCCGATAAAATTCGGGGCATTACAGAAACATCACACACACGAAGGTTCTGTACACCGTACACGGACAAGTTGGTGTCAACAACGCCGCCATCGCTTTCAGCACCAATTTTTGCAGTGCCCGACGGGTGATAGCACGTGTTGGGAGATTTCTTCAAGAATTCCAATATCTCGTCGTCGTTCAATTCGTCCGCGCGCTTAGGCAGCTCCCAGCTTTTGAAAACTCCACTGGCCTTGACGATATCGCATGACTTCTTGAATGCCCATATGGAGATCTGACGGTCGCTCTCGCTACTGAAGTAGTTCGCGTGAATCACTGGCGGGCTGAAAGGGCTGCTGTCGGCCAAAGTAATCATTCCCACAGACGAGGGTCGTAGAGGAATTTGCCCAAGAGTCCAGTGATCGACATTTCGGTCAGTGAGCTTCGTCTGGCCCATATCTTTGAACCAACAAGGTATTGAGATAATCTCCATATCGGGTTCACGAGCAGCCGAAGTGAGGTCCTCAATCTTGTCGACTACCTCAAGGTCGTCAAGCGACCGCATCCACACTGCACCCTCAACGCCAGCGCCCAGCAGGCCGGTACCGAATAGGAGCCACTCTGCAAAGAGTTTGAGCCCGAAGAGGGTTTTAGTTGCGTAATTAATGCTAGTGCCTCTGGTGGTGTTGACCGTCATGGGTATGAGGAGATGATCCTAAAGAGAAAGATTGAAGTTGCGTTACGGAGACTTATCGTGAAGGTTACTTACCTGTAGATTTGCACCTACCCCTTGGAGGTCTTTGATAACTTTAATACCATGTCCCGTCAACTCGTCCCTTGGACCAATACCAGAGACTTTCAGTAGATGGGGAGTGTGGACGGCGCCGCATGAAATGATAACGTCCTTCGAGGCCTTGACATGATATCGAATAGGCGTGTGAGGGCCTGAAGCAAGCTCAACGCCCTTGGCGACCCGTTTCCCATCGGCGGTAATCTGCGTGATGATGCGAGCGACGGTCATCCCAACCAATATTTTCAAGTTCTTACGACGACACACGTCTTCCGTTAGATAAGCTGTAGCCGCGCTGGAGCGTCTGCCTTCGCTGTCGGTGAAAGTCTGTAATCGAGTAACGCCGACCATGCCAGCCTGACCGTGATTAATGTCTGGTACAGTGGGGACACCAATACTGTTGCATCCGGTAATAAAGGCGGGAAGAAGTGGTGAAGTAAAGCTAGGGTATCTGATCTGCCAAGGACCTCCTTTGCCATGGCGTGACCAATCAATCGGCCAGGCAGAGCTAGGCATAAAGTTCTCCGCTTTCCTGAAATACGGCTCCAAGTCCTTCCATGCCCATCCCTGGAGACCCCATTCGTTGTAATCCGACGATGAACCACGATGATAGATACTAGCCCGAATATAAAGAATCAGAGTCCCCGAAAATCATGCAAAAAAAATTATACTCACAGCGCGTTAATGGAAGAACAACCACCCAGAAGCTTTCCCCGAGGCCAGCTCATTTCGCGATTATGCATATTCGTTTCAGGGACCGTCTTCAAACCATAGTCGACAGCGCTGTGAATCAGCTCCAAACAAGTGGCGGGTATGCGAGAATGTAGTAACGTGAGATCACTGTCGCTGTGGATTAGAATCCGTTTCGTGTTGTAATAGGTGCTCACCTCTTGCCGGCTTCAATGAGCAAGACTTGTAAATTCGGATTTTCAGACAACCGGCTGGCGAGTACACATCCTGCGGTACCACCGCCAACGATTACTACATCATACTCCTTCACGTGCGCTAGGTCGTGGTCACCTTTATGTCGATGGGTGATATTCTCGAACGGCGTCGCCAGAAGATCCGGATTTGGTTCACCAGGCAGGAAAGCAGGGTGGAGTGTGTGTATAGCACGACGAATGAGACCCCAGGCAACCCATAGACCACCTGCCATACCAAGGGTGACAGCGACCAGCCTGGTATTCTCTGGTTGCACAAGGCGCTCACGGGTGAGAAAAGTGCTGAGGAAGGACATCTTTGTTAAAATGGCGCAGTCACTGCTCATAATTAAATAAAGAGATGTCGGCTGTATTCAATAACCGAGATCGGGAGATCCGGTTTTGAGCTGGCAGGCGAACAAGAATAGATGACGAGGTTCGCAAGCTGTTAGATGATCGTTAGCTGGATTAATGATATCAATAAAAAATACGCACCCATGATCCTTCAAGTGTATATGGCCCCATAATACCATGCAGTTCTGTTCCGATCTCCGTCTCGAAAAATCTTTGCGATTCCACTGGCAACCAACGGGTGAACGTCAGACCTGGATGCCTGGGGCTATATTGGAGAGTCCTCCTATAGCTAGGTGGTTTCTTTGAGCCTTGCGCGTGGCCGTGAACACGAGGGCAGTACCAGATACTGGGATATGGAGAAGGGGTTGTTTGACCTGTGATGAGCGTTATGTTTGATGTGCTTGCTGAGATGGCGTTAGTCGAGGATATCCCCTTCGGACAAAATTTGGCCAAAATTGCCTGTTCAGAAATGATTGCTAAATGTTCCCAGGGCTTGTTCAGGCGCCCGCACAAATGATTGAGGAATTTACTGCAGTGGTGTCGCTAATATGTATAAGTATAGTGACATCATGCCAGAATATATTCAGGGGTTTCCTGCAACACGAAAATAGCAGAGCAAGCCGATAGACGGTTTTTCTGGCCCCGCGGGGAGAGAAAAAATATGTCTACTGGGCTAGATCGCCTTAGTTCAAAATCTGGACAAAATCTGGACGCTGGCGGCCGCACTGATAATTGCATACCACCAATTTGGGCTCGCCTACTCATCCTATCTCATCTCCAACAAACCCAACAATTTGTGCACTTCTGTCATCGTAATCTCGCTTATGCAGTCTTCACATCCAGATGTCCGTTCTGCAATCAAAGTTCTGGAGGATACCCTCTTGTCGTTTCCGGAAGGCAGTAATAGCCATTTGGACACAATGGAAAAAATGGCAAACCTCCATGTAGCTCAATTTGAATCCCCATCCCATTCGTCAGCGAATCTTGACGAAGCCATCGACCTGTGGCGAGAGATCTGTCGTCTTTGCATGCCATCAGGTCATCGTCATCTTCTGGCATTATATCAGCTTTCCACCCTTTTGCAACGGCGTTGCTTTCCTACGCGTTTACTCCAGGGCCTTATTCACGACAGATCACCCCAAACTTCCAAACCCAACCGCGACGATTTAGATGAGGCGATCCTCACGCAACGGGCCGCATTGCTTATCTGTCCACCAGACCATGAGTTGCGTCTGTCCCTCCTCGGTCAATTAGGATCATCTCTCCTACAAAGAATTGATAACCTTGCAGCACTTCAAGAGTCTGCTCGTTTACTACGATCGGCATTGTCATTGTGCCCTGACCATGATAAACACCGGTTTCCGCTTCTAGATAACCTCTCCTCGGCTCTTGCATCGCTGGTTGGAGCAAGTGAGCGGCACTCAGTAGAGGCTGAAGTGGAGGAACTTGTGAGGATTCACCGAGAGATTACAGATCACCATTCTCCGACAGCTGAGAATCGTATTGGATCTCTAATCGAGACTGGGAAGTGGCTGCGTCGCCTGTGTGAGCCGCCCTTACGCCGCGTCAATAGGGCAAAATGTATCTACGATTTAGCCCAGGAGATCTTGCAGCTTTCACCCGAGAATTCTCAGGCTAGAGAACTTCTAGCAATTGTGGAAGTCGTTGAGGAACAAGGTAGCCACCATCATGATACTTCCGTACGCCAAATAATTTTTATTGTATTGACTCACATTAAACGCGGAAATTCAGATTCAAAGGCTTACGCACGAGCATCACCTTGCACGTTTTACCACCATATCATCCCCGACAATCATACGGCTTCTTAACAAACTTCAATTTCGGAAACAATCAACGTTGCAGCCATTGTATCACAAAACATCAAATGATGGTCCTTTCAAATCGGGAGAGGTTGATACAGAAATTCGAAAGAATCTGTATTGTCTCTGTCGAAACCAATCAGGCGAAGGTCAGAATGTTCGTCTAGCTTATTTGAACCTAGGAACACTTTTCCAACGTCGCTACCTTGATGGTAACGATATATGTGATCTGAATGCAGCCATTGAATATCAAGAGGAGGCCCGGCGATTCCTCGATCCCCAGGATGACTTTTATTCAATTCTCAGCTCAAATATGCAGAATTCTCTCCTCCGTCGTTACGCCATCAACGGTCATATTGAGGACTACAAACGTCATTATGAATTGGCTTTGGAGGAGTGCCAGAGTGCAGTTCATCTTATAGGACCAACCCTTCTGCCATCTCCTATGGTGGAACATTTTGTTGCGCCGACTCGTACACTTGCCACTCGACAAGAGAACTGGGAGACGCTTATCCAATATCACGGAGAAGCACGAACACCAGACTCCCTGGGTCAGCTAGCGGAGCACATTTTTTCTCGTTTTACAGAATCTCACTCCGAGGACCTCGCGGACCTTACAAAGGTGCTGGGTCTCATCAACGAGATTGAACAGGCTGACACTCCTGTTCCCAAATCAACGTCCAATTTACGTTCAAGAGTGTTCCTCTGTTGGTACAGAAGATCTGGTGAATTGCCGTATCTCAACAATGCGATTAGTCTCGCAGCCACTCAAGGGTATACGACTACCCACATGGAAGCGCTATATGAGCGATACATTCACGAAGGAAGCAGTTCGGATCTGGAAAAGGCAATCGCCCTTGGTATGGTGCTGCATCATCCAGACAATCGACCGACGGGTGGTTACTATGTCTCTTCTCTCGGGCTGTGCTTGAGTACACGATACTCTCGCACTGGAAATGTAGACGATCTGGAAGAGTCCTTCCGCTACTCAGATTCCATTGATCTTGCTGAGGCTTACATGCATCGGTATGAGAGGTTTGGGCGGGTGGAAGATCTTGAATGTGTATTCCAAGCTGGAGGCCTTAGTCGAGGTGATGGTAAGGGGTACACGGCGGATGGCGAAGAGTCCACAACATCAGATTATGATGAGGGGGATCCAAACTTTTGGAGCACTCGTAAGTCCATACTCCATTGCCTGGCCCTACTCACAATGCACGAGCTGCAAGCCGACCCGAATCTTGTGCTATTTGCTAAATCCATTATAACGACGGCCGAGACTCACTGCTCCTACACGCTGCGCCCATATCTCCTCCATTGCCGTGTACGAATCATAGTTGCAGAGATGGGCGAGAGCGATTCCGGATTGCATAGTGCCATAGCTGCTGTTGAAGAGGCTATCTCTATTTTACCGAAGAATTGTGTGCATCGGCCATTATTCTTGGCATCGCTTGGCGACCTATTATGCAGACGTTACTATTCAACAAGTCAACAGGCGGATCTCATAGCAAGCATCGAAGCTATTCGTGGGGCTCTATCTCAAGTTGTCCCTTCAAACCCTCGCTGGGCGGCTTATTCATTTGCGTTAGGGATGTCCCTTGAGCTTTATTCGAAAACCGGCAATACAGAAGCGAGTCCCATGGTGGATGCTATATTTTCCCTTCGTGATGCTGCTTTTGCACCCTCCGCTTCCCTTCAAATTAGGTATATTGCTGCCATCAACTGGGCAAAGGCAGCTGCCATGTCCGCGGATCCCGATGCATTGTATGCATATGACATTGTCATGGAGATTCTGCCACAGTTTGCTTCCCTTGGGCTTGATGTCCGTGATCGCCACCGTACACTGGTCAGGATGACGTCTGACATAGTGAGCGATGCGGCTGCATGCGCAATTAGCTATGGTTCAGTTGAAAAAGCTGTTGAGTTTCTAGAGCGAGGCCGATCGGTTTTTTGGCGGCAAGCTACCCAACTCAGGAGTCCAATGGGTACACTCCTAGATGCTGCACCGGATCTCGCGAATCGACTGGCAGAATTGGCCCGGGACCTCAATATCAGTAGCTTGCGCACTCGAGGTCCAGGAGATTCGAAGGCACGTTTAGCATTTTTAGCTCGAGAGGGACCAAAACGCCGTGCCCTTGCTGACGAGTGGGAGATGCTTGTTGAAAAGGCACGCTCTGTTGAAGGGTTCGAAGACTTCCTCCGGCCGTCGCGGTATACACAACTCGCTAAGGCAGCTGCAGTCAGCACTGTCGTGATGCTAAGTGCCACTGCTGAAACCTGTCATGCAATAATTCTCAACAGCGAAGTTTCCACGCCACGATACCTGACACTTCCTTTGATGACGATGCCTCGAGCAGTAGAATTGACTTCTTGTCTACAAACAACTTTGAATCGAGCCAATAGACAGTCTCGTCGGGTAGCCAAGATGGTTCTCCCATTCCGGGCTAAATCAGAAGAGACTGCCTTTGCTTGTTTACTTGCAATTTTATGGATGGACATTGTCAAGCCTGTGTTAGACTTCATTGGGTTGCAGGTGTGTCCAGCCCCCGTGAACTGCCTTAGTGGCACACTTGTATCTGATTATATTAACACATGCAGAAATCAACTTGTCCACCACGCTTGACGTGGTTCTGTACAGGCGCGCTGGCACTTCTGCCCATTCATGCAGCTGGAATATATGCAGGTCCGGAAAATATCAGCATTTCCGACTTTGTCACACCTTCGTATACACCCACCCTGTCTCATCTTTTGTTGCCCACCCAAACAAGCACTGACAAGGTAAAATTGTTGTTGGTTAGCCATTCACCAGGGCATGCTCCAATTCCCAATGTCTCCCTAGAGCTTAGGTGCATCCAGGCTGTAATAGGAACAACTACTACCAACACAATTTGCATCCAGTTGGAAAATGAGGATGCTACCTATAATAATGTGCTGGCGAAGATGGCTAGCTCGCACATCACTCATCTTGCATGTCATGGCACTGTTTCTCATGATCCACTTGACAATGCAGTAGTTCTTCATGATGGGAACCTGAAAGTTGACACACTTATGCGCACCTCCCTTGTGGATGCAAGGCTTGTCTTTCTCAGTGCTTGTCAAACAGCCCAAATAAATCCATCAGAGCCTGATGAATTCATTCATATTGCTGCTGCCATGCTCTTTGCGGGTTTCAGAGGTGCAATTGCAACAATGTGGGCCATTGATGATAATGATGGTCCACAGATGGCAAAATCTTTCTATCATGGTATTGTTAAAGGTGGCACTGTGGACTTTTCTCATTCAGCAGCATCCTTGCATAAGGCTGTGAGGGAAGGTCGGGAGTCTGGTATGTCACTATTGCGTTGGGCACCTTTCATTCATGTGGGATTGTGATATTGCATCAGGGCCTAAGAACTCATTCTAATTCCATACCCTTTGGCCCTTTTCTCTCATGTACACTTGGCTTTGCACAATTGTATTGAGTACTTATCCCTTTCAGGCCAAGCTGCACAACCCTTCAGTCTATTGTTTAAATAGCTAGATATGTCCAGTTTATATGGCAGTATAAGGTGAAAAAGAACTAAGTAAATAAGAGTAAATAAAGATACTAAATAGGATGTGGCTGGCATCCTTACAACAATATTCCCCATACTCAATAGTAGACAAACATGTTTCTATAGAAGGTGGTTTCAGACTCCGAGGGCAGGTAGGATCATATCACCAACCCTTGGCTACATCCATTATGAATCCATAGAATATTTGTATGTACGAGTATTCTAATAGATCTATAAACTAAATTGGTGTTCTATGAAATACTTACTGATCTATGAGAAATGAGCTAGAACCTTAAGTGTAAATTCAAATAATTATTCTGTAAGCACTTGAAGTCCCTATTTACTGAGTTCTCAAGAGAGCAAGTCTATCTGGTGAGAATTATAGGGTAATTGACTTGAATAGAGCTAGTCAATATTCTAAGTACTCAAGTGTGTATCTTAAGGAATTAATAATGTGGATCACACTGTGAGGTCTGAGAGTGTCTGAGCAGTTGAAGATGATGATATATATTCAACGGAGGCAAAGCCTCATATTTATACATAATACTATGGAAAGAGAGGGAATGCAAGGAGTCACCAGAACAACCTTCAGGAAGCTCATAGAATCATCCTGAGCATTCCCAAAACTTCAGGAAAATTACTGTGAGTCGTTCCAACTCATAGAAAGTTATTTACACCTTGGCTTTGGCCTAGAGGTTGAGGTTGCCACTCAAAGGCGATTTGAACAAAGTGGTTCTAGATTAGGAAAGTGAATTCCAACTCAGCAAAGCTGCACTTTCAAGTGACTGTGTGGCTTTGCTTGAGCTTAAACTAATCCTAATAAAGTATGTAAATGTCCGAGATTGTAGAGTATAAGTATAATTAATATCCTCAGATATTAATTATACATTTAAAATGTACAGTTTGTGAATCACAAAGACAGCATCTCCACAGTACTGTGAAGAGCCTTCCAAACTTGTTTCTGTACATCTACATAGAACCATTAAAAAGGTCAAATCAGTCAATACCTCATTTTTTTGACATTTATTGCAAAAGTCTCAAATTTTGGTCAAAAAATTGGTTTCAAATGTCTGAATCCACATTTTCTGCTTGGTCATGGCTCTCAGTAATACCCCCAACCCCACCCAAATTGGCTAAGGAGGCTATGAAGATTATAAAGTCAAAACTAAAGTCACAATTATTCTTGCCATTGGTGATTCAAACTGAATAGCACATGAGTTCTCGCCCAAGAATATGGTGTCAGTTCAGCCCTGATGAGGCATAGGGGTTCCCAAATCAATGGACTTGTCCATATAGCACTCTGTGTGAATATATATATATAGGATTTTGGCACTCAGTTTCAATTATTTTATTTTATTTTTATTTTTGAAAATTAGCTAAACCTGTTCAGCAAGCAATTTTATACAGCCAAAATGGGCCTGATTCCACTAGTTAGCATTATAACAACTGTTGTTTGGAGGCTACAATAAAGTATCTGCTTTTAGAATATTTGAGTTGCCTAAAAGGTGCTTTGCAAATTGTACCTTAGAGATAATTTCTGAATACTTACTAGCACATTGGGTGGTCAAAGTTTTAAGGTGGGTAAAACTTTTGTCTAAATGGGTAAGCAGTATTTAAAATATTTACAATGCTTAAAATGTGAAACAACACTTTAAGTGTGCAATCCATCCAAATGTCAATAACCATTTCAAGTACAGATACACATTTTGGTACAATTTAAATGTTGACCAAAATTTCAAATTTTGATCAGGATAAAATGTAAACCAGCACTTTAAGTACTGATTTGAGTTTATTTGTAATATTGTTTGTCATTTTACCATGGTGAAGACGTGAATACTAAACTTTAAATATTCACATGGTCAAAATCAATCGCCTACTCATCACCTGATTGTTGTCTGAGCAGGCATTTGATTTTGGTCATGTGAATATTTAAAGTTTAGCATTCACATTTTCACCACAGTAAAATGACAAACAATATTACCAAATCAGTACTTAAAGTGGTTTACATTTTATCCCAATCAAAATTTGAAATTTTGGTCCATATTTAATTTGTACCAAAATGTGTGTCTGTACTTGAAATGGTTATTGACATTTTGGATGGATTTCACACTTAAAATGTTGCTTCGCATTTTAAGCATTGTAAATATTTTAAGTACTGCTTACCCATTTAGACCAAAGTTTTACCCACTGTAAAAATTTGGCCCAACTGGTGTGTAGATAAGTGCTAAGTTCACATGGTAACACAGCCACTTAGTGCTTCATGTCTTGGATAGCATTTACACTTGATTTCTACAGTTTTCATTATTGCCCTGTGAAGTTGAGTCAGACCCTTGTACTCATACCAACACAATTCATATCTGTTCGTATATTTGATACAACAGTGTTCTTTTAACTCCAGTATCCAATATGTAAGACTAGCAAACTCCACAATTGGGAGCACTTTATGCAAACCATTTTGTTTTGAAGGATCCTTTAGATCAGGAATTTATTAGAACAACTGATGGTTTAAATGGCCTGCCTGCCTGTATCTTTGATTTATCACAGTCTTTCAGTTGTGCACCACACTCACAATGCATTTCAGCAAACTCATCTTTTCTGTCCTTGCACTCACTGCAGTTTCCATCTCTGTCAACCACCCACCAAGGCTGCCTCTCATGATGTACTGCCTAAGGATGGTGTTAAAGTTACTAGCTCTATATCTGTGTCTGCCTAATCATGTGATGATTGGTGCACTGCAGCTTGTTGCTACAACTATGGCTCTTTCACCTATCAATGCATTGCTGGGTATGGGTGATTTAATGCATAATTGATATCAAGATCAACTGACTATTGTTTGGTTGCAGATCCTGCTTCTGTGTAAGCATGATGAATGACCCCCCATAAATAACTGACTGACCTGCCATTTTTGTGGATAGCTTTAAGTGAACCACAAGTTGCAGGCATGATCAGATTTGTAAAAGGATTCACTGTATAATCTCATCAACATAAGAATCAAGATCAACACTCACATCTTCATCCTTGAGCTCAATGACCATGGCAAAATTGAAGCCTCTGTTCTATGCAGGACCATTGATAGGTAGGTAGGTAGTAGATACTCCTACTAGCATGTCCAACTTTGTAGCTCACAACTGCCAAGATTAGTGTTGCCATGGTTGTGACTGATGTTTTTCAAATAAATTGATTTAATGTGAGAAGTAAAATTGGTAAAATTGCCAAAGATATTTGGGAACATAGAGGACCCCAAAAACCGAGGGGGTCATTTAAGGGGCTGAAACATCTACATCAGGAAATTGTGGAGACTCTGACAAAGCCAGATAAGGCTTTAAAATACATATAATTTATACAATATGTCTAATTCTGGCAAGTGGTCTGGTAAGGTTAGAAAAAGGTTGGTAGCGTAGACAGGTTCCACCAAGTACATAAGAAAGCTGGTAATTATAAACTTCTGCCAGAATTTTAGCAAATGACAAGTGCTACCACAAGTATCTACCTATATCAAGGTCGGTAGCATTGACAGAAATCACCAGAAACACCACAGTGTGAATAAATTACAAAGGAATACCTGTAGTACCTACCATTACAAAGGTAGATAGCCCTGGCAGGAATAACCAGATGCTATCATCAAGCCACTAAAGGACAATATGGATAACAATATTTACTTGCATGAACAACTAATTGACAAATTGTGGAAGAAATATATATATTATTCATACTAAATATTAAATACATTGTGCTCCAACTATTTCCCTACAGATTTCCCACACTCCTTCTACCCGCTCCCATAAACACCTCAACCACTAATCCACACCTAAGGCGGGCTATTACCAACCTGGTCATATCTCACTGAAAACCACCAAATAGATAGAGGCCACAAATTGGCCGATACACAAGTAGAAAAGCCTCAACAGCTTGGTGAGAACCACAGAAATTGAGTGCAAAAGCACTGCTGCACACAACACGGACTTGGAGTGAGACTAAGGCACAAGA
>KN833021.1:285693-297450 GCA_000827315.1 Piloderma croceum F 1598 | reverse complement strand
TTACTTGCAGATGCTCCTCCATCTTACGATGCACTGGAATCTCTTTCTGGATCTAATACTTCATACCGTCGAGATGAGAAATCACCGAGCCCACTGACTCCATCGCCTTCGCAACCTTCGTTCCAGTCGCCGAGCAGTGGGTCGACGTCCACCCCTTTGAAAGTCAAGCGATCTTCAACGAAAGGCAAAGGACCTGCCACATGGTTCAACTTTGGCGCATCGCGAACCACGAAAGAAGTTCAAGCTACAGTGTTAGGACTCGTTCGAGATCTGGTTAAACAACAATATTCGACCCCTGGGGCTTCTGGCATCCTCGATAGTTGTTCAGAAGCCTGCGATGCATATGACATCTCATTTTCCTCCATATTACAGGAGAAGTCCATCGAAAACCACACGCCCATTCATTGGGCCATTGTCAAACGCCCTTCAGAACCGCCAAACCCTGATGATCACGATTTAGTCACAGCTCTGTTGTCCCGGTCGGCACCACTGAAACCGTCCACGATAGCAGACATACGTCTTGCATGTCTCCTAACATCGGACCAGGCGCTCTTCCAGCGTTTACGCCTGTCTCCTGTGTTCTCGCCAGTGTCAGGCACAGATGAAATGCTTCTCGGGGCATCCATATTGCCGGATACTATTGAGGTGGAAGAAGTTGAAGGGGATGCGGGAGCTTTCGTAGCGAACTTTGAGATATTAGCATTTCAGAAGCGAATGAGGGTGTCCAATAGAATCCGTCAGGAGTTTATTGCCAGAGGTAAGCCATGCAGCTGAATCGTCATTAGTTTCGATCATTTGAATAATTGCTGGTCAGGCCGCATGTGGTGTTTGTCATTCAGCATCACACCATCTTCGCAATGGGTGGTGAGGCTGTCGATTCTCGAACACAGCCCGCCAACGTGGATCGACTCCCGCCTCATCATCGAAGAGCCTTCACCTCGCCCTGCACCTGTCACCCCGATGCCTTCCTCATTAATCGACGCTCCGATACCAGAACAACCTTCCTCAAACGCACTCAATAAATCAAACAAAAAGCGGAGTAAACCTAAACCAGCTATCAGTCTCCGGCTAAAATCTGGTAACTTCCAACTGACACCGCTCGGGTCTCACTCTCAAAACCGAGGTGAGATCGAAGTGGCATTGGAGGACAGTATGATGGGCCTTAGCTTGCAGTACGAGTGAGTATTGTGTGTCCGGACTCTATGCGTGTTGATTGGTACTGATGTATTTCACCAGTGGTAGTTCGTACCTCGACGCGGAAGGTACACTGAGAGCACGGTTGGAGGCTCGACTAGCCAAGCCAGAGGCGGAATGCATCATTTGCTAGTAGCATTATTGCCGAGCGTCAGCTACGCTTGCATTTTATTTCACCTTCTGAATGCGTATGTTGAGCAGGCCATTGTTGAAGGTTTGGTCTGTTTATCACAGTTATTTCCCCACAGGTCGTATACCGTCATTCTTTTTTGCTATCTAACATTTTGATGCAAATGTACATTAATACCATTTCCGCCCATGCAATAGAACTCGTACAGGATTCGGACCGGCATGAAGGTTCAATTTGTAATCAGGCTCGGACTCCATTGTTGCTGTCCAGCACAGTGTACTCATAGCATCTCGATTTACGAGCTCAACAAACACCTTGTATAATTTTCACAAGTGAGAGCTTGGCGGCGTAACTGGCCAAATACGACAGGTACAATTAGTAATAAAATTCAATTATGGGCGGCGCGTGATCGGCAAGGCTTCTAGCTCAGACTCACGCCAAATGCCAAGCCTCATTTTAAAACGACACCCATAGTAGGGTCATCGTTGCTTTTTAAAGGTTCTGTTAGCTGGCTTTCACGACGAGATGCTATGCCAGAGTCAATTTGATCGGGGTTTCCGAACCACGAGCATTTTTAACTCAGGAATCAGATTTACCGGGAGGCTCAAAGAGTCACTCAAGATGCTATTAACGCATTATCCTTTTCTCCGTAACGTCGATATGGCATATGGTGGCCTATGGTGGCGTGGCAGAAGTCAGCAGAAGTCTTATATGTGTTCTCCTTCTTATGTCCTCAGGCTAGCCCACTTGGGGCTACCGGTTCACCGGTTGCCTTGAAAGTTGAAAGTCGACTTTTGAGTCGACTTTCCTATCTATGTCCACTAGTCCGTATGTCCTTTTTTTCCATGAAGCACTCCGTCTCTTTAGCTGCGATTGTCCTCTGCCTTTTGTTTGTGAATCAGGCGATGGCTGGCAGCTATGCTTTGAGTGATAGCATCGTGGGCCCACATTTCTTTGATGCTTTCAGTTTCCAGGCTATTGAAGACCCTACGTATGGCACTGTGTCCGTTTTCCTCTCTTGTCGTTTTTGCATTTCCCCGGAGTCACTGACACCATTATTGTCAATTCAATCTAGCCATTATGTTGACGAGAGCACAGCCAAAAGCAAAGGTCTTGTTTCGTCCACCAAAGATAGATTCACCCTACGCGCAGATGACTTCACGAAGTTATCGGCAAAAGGTCGTGGAAGAGACTCTTTGCGAGTCAGATCGAAGAAACAATATACAACTCACGTTGCCGTGTATGTTACCATGACGTTCCTAGCCGAATTTTGTACATTTTGCAGCTCGCTGAATCATGATATATTAGCTTTGATATAAACCACATGCCGGAAGGTTGCGGGTAGGTAGTTACATGTTATCCGCGTATCTAATTTTCGACTTACGTCTTTCTTCTGAGGTAGGACTTGGCCAGCTGTATGGGACAAGGGAGACCCCTGGCCCTACAAAGTATGTGTGTCATGTTCGTTTGTGACACTTTATTATCTCTCTTATGTTTCAAGGGCGAAGCCGATATTATTGAAGGAGTTAATTCGCAGGGTACAAACGAAGTCACGCTCCACACCAGTAGAGGTGAGTTTTGTTGGCACTTTGTATCCGCTATCACATTGGCAACTGCATGTGTTATACTTTGCAGGGTGTACGATGCCCTCTTCCCGTACAATGACTGGGTAAATGAATCTCATTATTCTTATGTAGTGTTTGGTGTTGAACTTGACTGCAGTACGGCACGCGACACTGACTGCCAAGGCGGCAATGGTTGCGGCGTGTTCCTCAAAGAGACAAGCAGCTTTGGGCCTATATTCAACAGCATAGGAGGAGGATGGTACGATGAGATAATCTGCTGAGGCTTGTCGTTCCAACTTTGTTCATTTCATTGCCAGGTATGCTCTGGAACGTACACGCGATTTCATTAAAGTATGGTTCTGGTCAAGGAGCGACAAATCCGTTCCCGATGATGTCAAGAAGGGTGCTTTAAGTGTAGAAACAGACCGCTGGGTATGTAATCATCCGATTCTTGGGGAACACATTTCAAAACCAACTGGATCTTGATCCCAGGGCATCCCGAGTGCCAATTTTCTCAACACACATTGCGATTTCACTAGATACTTTGGTTCCAACTATATCGTGATAAATCTTGATTTTTGTTTGTATTGCCCGCGGTCGTTCATTGTTCAGGTCTTACTAACGAACCAATAGGTGGAGAATGGGCCGGCAATGCCACTCTGTACACAGAAGCGGGGTGCCCTGGCACTTGCGATGGTATGTCAGTTTGTCATGCATTCATTCCTGCATGAGTGCTCATCGGTATTTATTGTGCAGAATATGTTAGAAACAATCCTGCAGCATTCAGCGCCGCATTTTTTGACTTTGCTTCGATAAGGATTTATGAATGAGGATTTCGTGGGAAGCTCGAGATTTTGCATTTGAGAATGCGCTTGAAATATTTATGTGATCAGGATACGTATAATCATAGAATAGAGCAAGCAGGCAAGCATCATGATTGGTGCAATTATTCTGCTACGTGACTGCACGTGTTTTGACTTTTAGCGCCTCGCAAATTTCTCCTTCAGTCAGGCTTGACTTCAAATGCCATTCAAAGCCTCGCAATCCCTGCACGATCCTCGGCGACACGTCGGTGTCCATGCAGAGCACATATCAAACGTGTCAAGCACAGACTATCCCGGACACTACCCAGACGAAGACCATTCATGGGACTTGGTAAAATTTACAAAGGTTTGTGAGCGAACAAATTTGACCAACTTGAAGGAATTTTAATTGATTTTTTTGGTGTGTGTTGTTTGGTGTATTGTATTGCAAGGGTAGGATTTGCAAGTAAAGGTGCAACGGCTATCGAATAGGTCCATCGAGTTTGACTTGGTTGGTGTCGATGCATCTATCGCAAATGGATTTAGACGAATATTGATCGCGGAAGTGAGCCCGGTGTTTTATGTCAATGAATGTGTTAGGTTTTAACTATTGTATATGTATGGGCAGGTCCCGACGGTATGCATCGAACATGTCTACGTGTTTAATAACACATCGGTCATGGTAGACGAAGTGCTCGCACATCGACTAGGCTTAGTTCCTCTCAATGTGGACCCTGCCCTGGTTGACATGAAAGATGGTATACATCCTGTTTGATTTCAGTCGAAATCCGCTTAAGTATCCCCCACAGCCGTAACAGACCAAGCAACCGACCGCAACACCCTCGTTTTCCGGCTGGCCGTCGCCTGTACTCGAAACAAGCTTGCTCCTAACATCTCTACGACCAACCCTGAAGAATTATATACAAATTCTGAAGTACTCTCGTCTCACCTTCAATGGGATCCCCAGGGTGAACAGGCTGTAGTATACGCGGATAACCCACCAGCACCAACTAATCCGAACATCGTGCTGGTGAAGCTGAGGCCGGGACAGGAAGTAGAGATGGAGATGCATGCTGTCAAAGGCGTGGGGAAGGATCATGCTAAATTCAGTCCGGTTGGTTAGTCGTGTTTCTGTTCTCCGTGTTCTTGTCTTCCTTTGTTGCGGAGTTCGGTAAGCTGAAATTGTGTTCATGCAGCTACAGCATCCTACCGTATCCTCCCCCTCATCATTTTGAACCCCGAAAAACCAGTGCCCGCTCACTTAGCGACGAAATTTCAAGAGTGTTTTGCACCAGGTGTTATCCGCGTCGACCCTCGCACGAAACGAGTCAGTGTGGACGAAAAAAATATGAGGAAGGATACGGTCAGCAGGGAGGTACTTAGACATCCTGAATTTGAAGGATGTGTAGAGTTGAAGAGAGTCAGGGATTTCTTTTTATGTGAGCTTAACGTTTATCAAACCACGAGTTTGACCTCATGGACAACATGGTAGTCAACATAGAGTCAGAATCATTCTATCCCCCCGAACGCCTCTTTCCGGAAGCGATCAAAGTTATGCGAGGAAAAATTGCGACTATAAGGAAGGCAGCGGAGGCGCTTTTGGCTGATTCGGATGCGTTAGATGGGGAGGTTGAGGGTGGGGCAGTAGCTGAGACGAGAATACCCAGAGAAGCGGGTGGGGAAGGAGATGTAATTATGACGGAGGCCTGAAGCGATGAGCGAGACTAGGTCGGTTTCCTTCACTCGCACCCATGCTCATGTTTTGACTCATTTTGAGAGGTTTCGCGATGTAGCTATCGTACAGTCTTGTTAGTCTTGCATATGCTCTCCATACGCTCTCAATGGATCGTAACCTCTCCCTTGCGCTATTGCGGAGTAATAGCTTAGATATACTTATCCTATTCAAACTTACCGACGAACCCGTGGACGCTGAGGTCAGGTTCATTTCCAAAGTTATATTGCATTCTGGTTATTCGTTGGCTAAACTCGACGTCTAGTGTTGTCATTAGTGTGTATCAATGTCAATGATTAACTCATGCCTTGGATTTGAGTCCCTGAGGGACTCCGTCCGTTTCTTCAAGGCCGAGGATCATACTTATAGCCGAGGGGACCATCGTCAACACTCGGCGGTGTTCTGTTTCTCCGATCTTGTTAATCGAGGCGCTCTTCATTATTCCTAGACGGGACAAGCCGTCGTGCCGCTTCTGCCCAGTTCTGCCCCTATCCGATTTCCTTTGGGTCTTATATCACCCGAATGGTCTGGGCCTTATGGCCAAGCACTCAGAGAGGTGATTGTTTATTCTTTTTGTCTCCCGTACTGCCTGACAAATTGTAACCCCTGTGCATGCAAACTGCTCGAACTTTTGATCGCTCGTGATAAATCACCTTTTTGCGGTCCCGATCAGAGGACTTACATCGTCAGCTCGTTTTCGACCACCAATATAAGTACCATTTTATCAGCAGACACTATTTGCATTCCTGCCCGCCTTGACCATACCATGGACAAATCCTTAGCTCCAAGTGCTTCACTGCACGCAAAAGCGCATATGCGCAGATCATTACCACATATCAACCCATCAAACATCGAGCCCTCCGCTAGCTTTTCACAAGGCTTCAGGGACTACTTTCTTATCGAGAATTCACCCACTGAATCTCTTTTCGGTGACATGGAGCCTCAATATGCACCGTCTGTCGCTGATCACGATATTTTTGAGTACAATTATCCGGGTTATGGCTTCTCTGACAGAGAATCGGTTGGACGGCCTGCTGTACCATACGCTGTCGAACGTCCAGACACCATCATTCAGCAATCTCCGGATGCTCACCTGCCGTCGTTGGCATCCCCTATAGAGGCACCAAGACCTCTTCATTCGAAGATGTCACCGCTCTATTCATTCAATGAATGGCAGCAGCCTTCGATATTCGTACAGCCCAATAGCATGGAGTCATTGTTGAGCGATACGTCATCCAATGCTAGTGATAGCTCCTTTGGTATCAGTTCTCATACTACACAGCCGCAGGTATGCGGAGAGGTCACTTCGAAACAAAAACAACTGCGGCGTCGAGATGCTCCTTCGGTGGGACGCACATCGGGTACAATTATGCCATCACTCTCCCCCGTTTCTGACATGGACTTGTACTCCTTCAATGGTCCTCAGCAGCGACGACTTTCCCTGCCTATTCCCAACGAGCTTGATAAACCACCAGTGTCTGTGGCGCGTCCAGGGATGTACACGTCGACTTCGTGCCCAAACACGATTGAGTCTCTCGACTTTACCATACCTACGACAAACATATACTCGACAACTTTGCCCGATGCGGTCTCGGACACTGAGGCACACACAGTCTACTCACCACAAAATCAGGCCGAGTCTCAGCAGAGTATGCCCGTTTCAATGCCGATGGCCCTACGTCTCTACTCCGATCCAACGATGTATATCGGTGGTCCGGCTTCTGCATCCAATTCAAGCTCGATTTCACCAGGTCGGGACAACCATAATATTAACCCGAGTGAATGGTCACCAATACTCGCATTTCGGAACATGGCAGTTGGAGACGGTCAGGGTGTTTGTAACCCTCAACACGTGAATGGAGATATGAGTCGAGATGAAGGCCCTCGGGTTAGCTTACATAGCGATTATGACACGAGCCGATCGGAAGAAAATGTGGTGGGTGATGCTAGGAAACCGAGACTTTCAGCGGATGCAGGCGGGTGGGGAGAATTGGATCTTTGGGATGATGACTATGCAGATGATGACGACGAGGATGATGAAGATTACGAGGATGAGTGTGACGACGGCGATAACGACGACGACGGGGAGTATGTCTTCTCGAGGAGACGAAGCTTTGTAGCCGGGAGCTCCCACGACTTACGTCCACGCCGGCGTTCTTCGGCGGGCATGACGTCCGCCCGGTATCATCCCTACCCAGATTCTAGTGATGCCAGCAGCGCTCATGCTACAATGCCTACCAGTTCATCGTCCCCTGCATTGATGTCCTTACCGAAGCCCAAGGTGACTCGGCAGCCAAACTCTGTCCCGATCCCTGTTCCCAACTTAACAAAGAAGTCTCGTGGACGACGGGTACCGACTATTGATTCACTCACATCTGGGGACAAGTGCCGGAAAAACAAGTCAAGCATAGACAAGAACGAAGGAGAGTCCAAGAATCCAAGGATCTTCGTCTGTGATACGGTTGGCTGCGGGAAATGTTTTGCCAGAGGTGAACACTTAAAGCGACATGTTAGGAGCATACACACGCACGAGAAACGTGGGTCTCATTCGCTGTATTTTTCGCGAATTGTTTACTCATATCTTTCGCCGATATAGCTCACACTTGCCCACACTCGGACTGCGACAAAAGTTTCAGCCGTTACGACAATCTCCGACAGCACCTGCGTGTCCACAAAGACTATTTTACCGAGAAAGATGATATTTCTGGAATGTACGCTTAAAGCCTGACATTGCTACTTTTCCTATAAAAAATCCTTAAATGAATCTGTGTCATCTTTTATTTGTTAAACATTATTTGCCATATCCCCGCTTTCCTGAATATGTTTTGAGCAGGCGGCAGCCTCACGTGATTATGGAGTGCTAGTGTTTCTTTTCCGAGTCGTTGCCCGGTTAACTAAGAACTTGTCGAACGGACTCATGCGACGCTGAATTTGTACCATTTTTTTTTTTTTTTCGCTCCTCAAAAAATCCACTACAACTAACTTATACACCTGTCCATAGCCACATATTACAGGCTACAGACAATACCCTATAAAGACAGAACTAGAGCATTCGACTCTCGAGTTGATATCGATGCGGACTTGACTCGATCTATAGAGTTCGTTAGCGTGATGGATTAGATGAAGTTCAAATAACGATGCTGTACATGTCCGGCGAATCATTATATCCAGGCTACGTAATAGGATATTCTCTGAAACTCAGCGGATGTTTGCGATGCGTCTTCACTTGATTTTTATTCGCTGTGTCATTTATGTAAACGCAATAATTTAAAAAAGGATTCCAAATCAATGTCTCAGTTGAGTATGATGAATTCGGATTAAGTGAGCATCGTACCAAAGGTCGAACGCCGGATAATCGGTCTCGGAGGTCCGAAACCAGTTTGAGATACTTTGTGACAGCCGTGTGTGGAGTACATCAGCAAAACCACAAAAAGATTTTTGCCTTTTCGGGCCTTTCGGCCACTTTTCCGCTTGCCGACAAGTCTCAACAAGTTTACTAATCTCGGATCTCATGATTGCGAAAGCCTATGGCAGCCTATACTTGAGTTATGGGTTCCCAATAAGTTTAAGGCATATATCAAGTAAAACCGCCGGCTCAGAATCTTTTTAAGGCTACTCAACGTGATGCAGATGAGGAATAGTCATTGTCGTTGTCAATGACAATGACAACAACATCCGCAAATAAAAAATTGCTCGGGCTCTCTGGTTATATTTGGGACACGTATAGATGAACTGTGAATGAGGCAGATACTATGTAGTGGTCCTAGGAGATCATGGAACAATTTAGATGCAGCAACTTGTTGGAATCTCGACATAGCTGGTTTGGTTTGCAACTTGTTAACTTGCCACAGTTGCACAACATTGCGCAACATTGCGCAACATTGTGCAAGTGCCCAAAAGAGTTTCGTGAGAATACTGATGTACCAAGTTTGAAATGTGGCCGCTTTGTTTTAAAGTCTCCAAGAATTTTGCGACAGTGACAAAGGTTGCGTATATATTTTGCACAAGCTTTCGGTGAATTATCATGTGGTCGGAGAGTAGTTGACATGTGATGTGACTGATGTCGCCTCGCTATGCCTGCAAATTCTAATCCTGATACCAAGATAAGTGTCTCAGGGTTCCATATCCACTGAATTATATCACAGGAGCTAGAAATGCTGCACAGAAAGCAGTCATAGGTGGATTGTAATGACTGGATCATATATGAGAAAGTGAAAATAATGTGCCCCACACATTATTTTACATTGAAGGAAGTGACATCAGATTTACATGCAGATAAAAATGAGTCACTCCCAATCTTTGTCTACCTCGTACATTATTGACTGAGTTCCCATACAACATCAAAGACTGCTGCTTACCTGAATGATCCACCAATCATTGCCACATGAATTTTCATCCGCATTGGCAAGTGGCGGACCCTGGCAGTATGACCCCGGTACCATGTCAGCTGTTATACCTGTGAGGAGCTTGGTGATGGAAGGGTACTTCAAGTAATGAGGTTTGAAATGTGCTACATTGGATAAAATAAAAGCCACAAACATAGTAGAAGCTCACTTCAAGCATGCCTTTGAACTCTGGGATTTGGGCTGGTATAGCGTGAGCTTTCTTAGCTGTCCATATCACCAAGAGGTTTCACTTCTATCCAAATTAGAAGCACAGTGTCCAGAGCTAGAACCATCTGTCATCTGTGGCATTTTTGTATGTCAGGTATGAGGGGCATATTGAGAATCAGTTCCTAGGTTTTGTATTATAGAGGACGACCAGCGCTTGAGACAGAACTCCCACAAGTGATGGGTTCCTTCCAGTATTTTTGCGAGCCATGCCTTGCATCTGGAGCATCCCAAATCTATTGATCAGGTTGACCTCTACCACCTGACATAAGTTGAGTTCTGTAGGCACTTGTCAATGTGAGAAATAACCCTAAAACGTGACCATGTGATCAGCCAGCTATACTCGTTGTCAACAACAATGGATGGTCACATTGGTCACCAGTAGACCACCATTCCATATATTCTGAACTTGTGAGCTGAGGGGATTTCCCTGTCACAGATGACCCATACACGCTATGTTATGAGGGTTGTTCACTTATACCAGCTCTCTATACACTTGAGCACTATGGATGCCTAGTCAATATATATGAAGCTTGTGACAACGGAACATGGTCTGACTACAGGAGACTAGTATCTTCAACCTGAGGAGAGTATTCTCGTATGTTAAGTTAGATTTAAAAAAAATCTATTTCCTGGTTGCAGTACTTATCAACCATTTTACTCACAACTGAGCAATACATGACTTGTAGGAGTGTCACAAAATATACTGATTGATCAAGATGTTTGAGTCATTCAAGACTTCCAAAAGTGAGTATTATATCCAAGTACAATAGTTTCCGTGCTTATGGTTGAACTCTAATATTACCTCAGGTCTATCATCAAGTTGTTTTCTCTATTAAGATTAAGTTTTCCAAAACTCCAAGTCTCATTGGCATGGATACCACCATTTGTACCTGAGACTCCCCCATCATCCTGTAAACAAGGGACTCTTCAACCACAACCAAAATATCTGCCGTCATTATAGCACTTCGAGTGAAGGCTGGCTGCGGCTTGTGAGACTCTCATTGGGCACGAGTCCAAAGAATATCTAGTGCAGAGGCCATCATGATAAATGTCTTGCTGCCTCAGACAAACTTGTCCACAGCTTGATGGTAGAAAGGAGTTCTGTCCCATAACTTTCCATCATGTGTGCTCATGCTGAGAGGTAAGTTAGATAGGAACTGACTCTGAGCCAGGTGGCAAGCTCAGAGCTCACAAGGAAGATGAACTATTTGTAATGACAGCCATGTACAGATGCATGGCAGAAGACCTGGAGCTGTTGAGATGATGTGTTTTGTACTCACTTTACTGGGTATTTTGGGGGGGAGTTCAAGAAAAAGAAGTCAAAAGGAAAGATTGTGGTCACTGATGCACAGGCCTCTACTGCAGCTTGCATTTGAGTCATATTATTATTAATTCTATTAAATACACTGCATGAATAAGTAGCAGTGCCACCAGAATTTGCAGTCTAAGTTTTGTTGTAATTGGTGTTCCAAACAGTGTTGACATTTCCATATCACTCCATTTTTGAGTGAAGTGGCAAATAGGCAACTGTGGGCCTGAGAGTGGGGCATTGCATGCATGTAGGGGTTGTTTTGAGTGGTTAACAGGATATAGGAGTAAGCAGAAAGACACTGAGAGGTACATACTACAAGCCAAGGTAAAGACAGTAAAGAAGTGGCACAAGATATTAAATTACAGCATAAATGAACAATATTCTCAACCATTAAAAAAATAAGTTGTA
>KN833021.1:244269-281003 GCA_000827315.1 Piloderma croceum F 1598 | reverse complement strand
TGTTTGGCCCTGGGCAATGATTTTGTCATCAAGAAATAATCTAAATACAGGAAACACTTTTGTTGACCTGACGGAACAATTGGCGCAATCAAATTCTGACAATAGTTATGTCCCTTAAACAAATATGTTATCCAGATTTAGATTATATCCTCCAGATAAATTCTGAATACGGCTTATTCTTTTGTCTGCCTCAAATAATTAATTCCGGAATCTAATTCTCGCTTAGGTTATCTCCAATAGGCAAAAGTATAACAATAATATATTTATTTTTCGCAATAGTATTCTAATTTCGTCAAAGGGACAAATGCTGTTATGTCCCAGGTGTAAGTGCGGCGCGAGAGAGGAAGGAAGGAGTATAAGGCACTGCTTACTGTACCATTTCGACCAGTAAACTAGTAACGGGTAACACCCAATCGTGAACTGAACCTATGTGCCAAATAATAAGAGAGCCAACACATCAGTTAGGCCAAAGTTTTACGGTGGGTAAAACTTTGGTTTAAACGGGTAAGCAATATTTTAAATATTTACAACGCTTAAAATGCAAAGCAATACTTTGAGTGTGAAACCCGTGAAAAATGTCAATACCCACTCCAAGTATGGATATACATTTTGGTACAATTTAAATATTGGTCAAAATTTATAATTTTGGTAAGGATAAAATGTTAGTCAGCACTTTAAGCACTGAATTGAGGTTAAATATAACTATTTGTAATATTGTTTGCCATTTTACCATGGTGAAAACGTCAATGCTAAACTTTAAATATTCATGTGATCAAAATCAATCACCCACTCATCGCCTGTCTATTGTCTGATTGATTTTGACCACGTGAATATTTAAAGTTTAGCATTCACATTTTCACCACAGTAAAATGGCAAACAATGTTACAAATAGTTACCATATTTAAACTCAATTCAGTACTTAAAGTGCTGACTAACATTTAAATTGTACCAAAATGTATTTCCATACTTGGAGTAGGTATTGACATTTTTCAAAATATTGCTTTGCATTTTAAGCGTTATAAATATTTTAAATATTGTTTACCTGTTTAGACCAGAGTTTTACCCACTGTAAAACTTTGGCCTAACCGATGTGTGAGTAACTCAACTTGCCTGTTTAAGAGATAGTGTTCAGCCATAGTAATTGAGTGTCTCTCATTTGATTCAAACTCAAGAAGGCCTACAGTTTGCAAAGCACAAAATAGGTGTCTCCACCAGGCCTTTCCCTTGGTGTTCTATGACTTACTGAATATTTCTAGGAATGAAAGTGGGTGTTTGTTTCAATACCTCCAATTTAAATGTTTAGTGGATGGTGGCTGTACAAAGTCTCAAATTTTGATGTGATGATAAATTTTCAAACAAGGTTTTTCATGTTTGTGCCATATTGACCACTTGGATAAGGTCTAAATGAACCTTTTTTACCACCTGCCCTGTTGTTGGCAACTTTATCCAGCATAGTATACCCACTTTGGTATTTATGGTGGCTGTGGAGTCTCAAATCTTGATGGAACATTTTTCATACATTGTCAGAATAAATATTTTAAAATAGGACAACTAACTACATCCTAATGCAATCATTTTGCACCATGTTTTGTGTGGATCAGGGAAAAATTCAGATTGCTATGCATGTTTGAAAAAGTGACATGTGAGTTGCCTAAAATGTGCTTCACAAACTGTAGTCTCCTGTAGTCAGCCCAATAGAATGAAGAAAGTTGTTCCTTCTTTATATGAGGATATGTGACCCATGGCATTGCCACAGCGAAGTTTTTAATCCTAGTATGGGGACATTTGCCCTATGGGAAAGTTGTCCCATCTCTGAATTTCATCCCAGTTTTTAGTTTTTTAATGATAGTTTTTAATTTGTACAAAGGTCCATTTTTAATCCTAATTTTTATTTCAAATTAGTGGAACAGTGGAGGAAGGACAAAGCTTGAGTTGGCTTCACCAGCATTGTGGCAAGGGCCATTGTACAGGAATGAGCAACTAGGAAAATAATGTATGTACCTCAGATCATTTTAAACTCCTTGCCCTCGTGTGATATCATGTAACAATGCAAGGAACTGCCAATGTTCACATTTGCAGTTTGCTTACGGAATAATGGTGACAGCGCAGTGATCTGGAAGATCGTTTGTGGGTCCAACCCTGTGGAATGTTCCCTCACACACATAAATAGTAAATCTGGTCCAAGACAATTTTGAAACAACTATTAAAGACAGTTTCATCAGGAAAATCAGAAGAAAAACTTTTACTTATTTGCCATTGCTGACTTATTGTCTTAGTGCACTTGATTAAGTACATTAAGTGCAAATTAAGTCAAAATGACTTGGCATAAGCTATGTCCTCAGATGCATTTGACTTATTTTGTACTTGTTCCTGGTCCTGTTAGGAACCAGGTCTCCAGATCAGATATGTGAAGCCTCCAATTGCTACCATGAAGTTTCAGGTTTGTGTACCTGAGTCATTCTGTTATATCCCATGACATTTCCCCTTTTAAAATGTACCACCTTTTGAAAATCATTTCCTATGGGCTCAAATGTGGACCATTTTCCTTGATTTTTTTTTAAAAAAAATATCACTATAGCAGAGCATGAATATGATTTTTTGAAGGGCTTTAACACACAGAAAAACCTATGATCCTTGAGTTTATGGTATCAAAAGCTGTTTTCAGGATCACCATGTCTTGCCTGAAGCAAAACCTTGCTCAAACTTTCCAAAAAGAATTGAGACTACACTTAAGGTCCATAGAATTGCAAGTGTAAAGTTTCAAGAGATTCCATGAAGTTATGCATGTGTGCTGAATCATCAATGGAAAGGCATGACATCAGGGTGGTGATATGCCTGCGATGTCTATATGGTCTGGGACCAACACAAACACCACAACAAGATCTAATAAATGCGAGTTGGCGAGTAACCCTTCCAAGAGTGATAAGATAGGTAGTGTAATGCGATCACGATGTCTCGACGTAAAGCGCGATGTCAATGTTGAGGTTCTACAGAGATCTGACAAGTATATGTTGCCCAGATCCGAAGATACTAAAGGTATATCAAAACAGTACGGGTATTGACGAGAGACTATGACGAATACGGCGATGTTGATGTCGAGATATGAAGTTCGAGATGATACTAAGTGAATTCGATGTTTTTCTGTGTTCTGATGAGTGGGGAAAAGTGTTCTTATTGAAACAAAGAGAAGTACAGAATATATACTGTAGTAAGGAATAGAGATAAAATCGAGTTTCCCAAGGTAATAACAACAAAAACTAAATATACAACAAAACATCACAAAGTTGAACCTGATACAAATCATAAATGTATGCTGAAACTCCTACCGGCGATATTGCGAGGATCAATAATGCTGAGGCTGAAGGTCAACTGAAGTCCGATGAAACTCCGATAGGTTGATCCCATCATTCCGTTGTGATTGTGCCAATATCAAAGTGCCAGTTGAGTTGGATCCTTGAAATGAGATCATATGGTCATTTAGGGGACTGATGTGAGACTTAGGACGTCGGAATTGATGCAGAATGGATGCAGAACGAGTCATCGGCTTAGTGTGGTGTGATAGCGGACACGTGTGTCGATCGGTGATACATCAGAATGTGTCGATATCAAGATCGCAGAGGATTGATGAGGTCCGGTGCAATGTAGAGGTATCGGATGGGCGATTATTGTCAGATTTGGTGCCTAGAGTGAGCACGTGCATATCAGTGGAAATGTCAAACTCCACTTGTTTAAGACACAGGTTTGTTGATTGCCAATTGTGTCATCTGAGATTAAATTTGGCAGGCTGCCATCTCAGCTGATGTGTGACATTCTTTCAAAAGGTTTCTACAGTGAGACCCTCAGATTTGATTTCACTGTAACAAAAATCAGGGTATATGTATCAGACAGTTTATACACAATCCTGTAAAAATCCAAGACTGATATCACTTTGTGTCAAGAGAAACAAATCAAAGAGAGCAAAATTGTCTAAAGGTCATCATGTAATAGTACTTGTGTGCAAATGGCATATAATATCATAAATGTGTCATTATACGCTTTTCAGACCCACCTTAGTTTGAATTATCCTGCAGTTGCAGGGTTAGAACAACTTGTTTTATAAATGTACAGTAATTATTTAATTATCTTTTTTATTTCCTTATAGATCACTACAGCTGAGTAAATATCCTAGCAAGTGTGACTGAATCAAACAAGATCAAATGGGGCCAGGTCTGCCTGGCAGGCCAGTGGTATTTGTACTTATCCAGCAATAAGCATGTCAAGTCCAAATTAAGTATTTTTCTGGTTTTCCTGATTAGTACTTGCAGTGTGCCAATTCAGCATGTGTGAAAGAAAGTCAGTGCCTCATAAGTCAGTCCCAAGAAGTTGAGATTCCCATAGCGTAGACCATGTAGGACCATGTTAATCATGCTGAGCATGATGATATGAACCTACATTGGCAGGTTCAGGTCAAATGACACTAATGGCCAACCCTTCTCAAAAATCAGAAAAATTCCTTATAAGGTAGCTGCAATGTCCTACTCCAAACTTGTTTGGAGTGGTGTTAAGGATTTATTTGATATTTTTCCTTCTTGTGTAATAATTTTATTTATCAGTGTATACAAAGAAAAGGACCCAGGAATAGATGAGGTGTTCTGGTGGATTGGGAACAGAGATAGCAGAGTGTATCTGGGAGCCCATCATCAGTATTTGATACTAGTTCCAATTGGGAAAAGGGTCCAAAATGAAGGTTATGTGGGGTTGAAATGATTTTCTATGGCCACAATCTAACTCTAACACTCACTGTACCACTACCCAGCATGAATCTCGCTCTCAAGTGTTATTGTGCCATCTCCCACAAAATCAGCTTCGTGGAGAACCTCTGCAACCTTGCTCTAATTCAGCCTGGATAATCCCATTCAGATGAAGCAGTTCAGAACATATTGCTGCCACGTTAATTGGGCCCCCACATATCTCGTCAGATTATTTGGTGAAAGAGGTAGAGGAGATGGATTTTGCAGATGTGCTCACAAGTTTTAATCAGCCCCCTCTCACTAAGACAGACCTCCTTCTTGAGACAGAACTCTTGGGGCAACCCATCTCACTTCATGAAAGTGACTACACCCTTGCCATCACTGCATCCCCTTTTTACATCACTCATTCAAACTCTTCCCTGTGGATTATTTGTAGGCTTGGTGTTTCCAAAGACAACTTTTTCTTTGAAAACATCAGGCTGGAAAAGGGCTCACCCCTTTGCCTATTTGATTTGGACCTAGCCCGTCACACATTTGGTTATGACGCACCTACCCTCTTTTGCACCATTGATTACTTCCTCTGCAACAAACTTGGTTTCATGATCACAAAAGCTGATACACACCTATATACCAGAACTTCAAAGTATGCTGGACAAGTCCCACCATCCTTATTCATTGCTATCCCAAAACATCTTATTCATCCCAGTGATCACACCTACACCAGTAATGAGGCAATGTTCAGTCAGCACTTCTACCAGAAGGGTTCTGGCAAGCACGTGTGTCAATTTCCTCCAAGGGCATGGGAAGGAGACTTAGAAGTTCTTGATAAGCAGGGCACTAAGAGGTGGTATCAGCAGAAGCAGAAGGACTTGACTAGGCAGTGAAAGAGGTACTGGAAGACTATGAGCGATGAGGATGAAGAACCACTCCAGAATTAATTAAGGGGCACTTATCCTTTCCCCCACCTCTCTCTTTCTGGTAGTATGTGGAGGACTAAATGACCCAGTGGGATACAATTGCTTCTTTATTTCAAAATTCCTAGCTAGGTGCCTGTTCTGTATTATACAAATTTAGCAGGCAGAAGAGAGAGGTCACATGACTCAGATTTAGCAGCACATCAATGGCTCACCAAACCAGGGAAATTGTGGCCAACCAAGTGTTAGAGACCTCAATTGTGGAACTAAAGATGATGGGAGAGAAGAACTGAGAAAGTAGGAGCAGTCTCAGGAAATATGGAGAAAGTTCTGGAACATTGACTATTTGGAAAAATTGGAAAAAGGTACAGTCATGACATTACCAAATCAATTGTAAGAAGACCAGACAAAACAGCCACTAGTATAACTACGCCAAAAGGCAAGTATACTGAAAGTCTAACTTTCAGTACTCCAAATTGTATATATGCTAATTATGGGAAATTAGGTAAGCCAAGCTTACACCCTCACACACTCCAGAACAGAACGTCACGGTATGGAAACAGCTGGGGTTGTCCCAATCCTAAACCCCTGAGTGTGTAGGCCATATATGGTGCCCCAAGGTTTGACCCTTGCAACTTGCTCCCAGCCGGGGTTGAACCCTTGACCTGCAAGCCGTAGACTTTCAGTATATGTAAGAAGACCAGACAAAACGGCCACTAGTACAACTACGCCAAAAGGCAAGTATACTGAAAGTCTAACTTTCAGTACTCCGAATTGTATATATGTATGCTAATTATGGGAAATTAGGTAAGCCAAGCTTACACCAATTTCAAAAAAGTGGAAACCTGTCAGGTTGTGACGCCTGAGGGGAAACACTAATACAGAAAAAGGGACACTCACGAGGACACACAAGAGTAAAATTGAGACGAAGGTGTATTTGGAAAAGCTAGAGGGTCATGGTATGAGAGAGAGAGAGAATTATGTAGCACGCGACTGGTACAGTACGGATATGGTAGTCTGATTATGTAAGCCAAACTGAACTATACTGAAAGTCTACAGCTTGCAGGTCGAGGGTTCAACCCCGGCTGGGAGCAAGTTGCAAGGGTCAAACCTTGGGGCACCATATATGGCCTACACACTCAGGGGTTTAGGATTGGGACAATTCCGGCTGTTTCCGTACCGTGACGTTCTGTTCTGGAGTGTGTGAGGGTGTAAGCTTGGCTTACCTAATTTCCCATAATTAGCATATATACAATTTGGAGTACTGAAAGTTAGACTTTCAGTATACTTGCCTTTTGGCGTAGTTGTACTAGTGGCTGTTTTGTCTGGTCTTCTTACATCAATCTGGAATCCTCCTGGACATGGTAGTAGGTTCTGGAAAGGTCCCTTTTATGGTCATAATCTGTAGATCTAGTCTCTGTAGCAGATTGTATTTGGATAAGGGGTGGGAAAGTTGGAAAGGTATATAAAGAGGGCTCTTTGGACCTGAAATTCCCTTCCAGCTCCCTAGAAGTTTCCCAGTTCCAAGTTCCTAGTCCCCAGTTTTCAGTTACTCAGTACCTAGTTTTAGTCACCAGTACCAGTTCTCAGATAGTTTCCAGTTTAGCAAAACTAAGATAGTTCAGCCAGTTATCCTCAGACCTACTAGTTTTCTTTTACAGATATCAGTCTCCTGAGTATTACCTTGTTCAGAATCATCCTCGATCTTACTCACTAATCTCTAACCACTCTCTATAATTGCACTTGATTTTCTCTTTATCAGTCATCCTGATATAGTCCTTCATCTGGTGTGATTCAACAAACCTCCTCTATCTCAGTCTGCCCCTCCATATCTTGGAAAGGGGTTGTGTAGTGCTTATTATTTCAGGAAAGTTTGATAAAGTTTTAATGATCAAATCAAATTTACACACCCCTGAACAAACAGGTGAAACTCTTTGGTATTTGTCTGGAACAGCTAGCCTGTGATAATCTGTTCACAACAGTTTATTGAATTCACAATGAAGCCTCGCAGCCAACCATTACTGTAGACTTAGTGACTAGGTCCATGAGCATAGGTGCTAAGTACCTGTTTGTGCATCTCACATTTTCGTTTTTCAAACCTCCATCTGATCTCCTTCTATATCAAATTACTGTGTATAGCACCACTAAGGAAACTGTAGTTATAATGACTGTTACTGGAAAGAATTTAGGCTTGAAGTACCTCAGGTACTACAATGTATGAAGCACAAAATAGGTGTCTCTGCTGGGCCTTCCCTATTATGTTCTACAGCTTACCAAATATTTTTAGGAAGGAAAGTAGGTATTGCCTGCAATTTCTCAACAAATTTCCTTTTATGGTAATAGTCTCAAATTTTGAAGAAATAACTTGATCACCAACTAACCTGAAAGTTCCAAATCTACAGTCAGATTTTTCAGTCTCAAATTCTGTGAGGTCTAACTTTTTAAATTAGCCTCTCAGTAAAATTTTGATCAGCACAATTCTTCAAAACTAAGACCTTTTCTTGATTTTATAGCCACAGCTAAAATATTGGAGGGTCAGAAAAGAATTGGTGTTTGTGGCTGTTTGAGTTGCTGTTTTTGTGCATCACAAACTGTATAGCAAGTGAAGAATTCAAAGTGCATCTGCTGAGGTTCATTACTCAATGTGCTGGGTGTTATCTGCCTGGGAACAAGTTATCTGCCATTGCATAGCCACACAACGCAATCATGATGCTCTCTTCATCCCCTTGCTCTTTTCTCTCTTATGTTCTCATAATGACTGATAATACTTTAAATTACTTCTACCTGAATTTCTATCTCTGACCTTTATTTATTTATTTAGTGCTTTATCTGGTTGAGAACTGTCTCTGCTCACTGTAATTTAATATTTTATGCCATTTCTTTATGTATACCTTGTGTACCTCCAAATGTCTTGCCGCTTATTCTGATATCCTGTCAACCACTCAAAACAATTCCTACATGCATGCCATCCCTCACTCTCAGAGTCTATTTGCCACTTGGAAGCCAGATCACTCAAAAATTGAGTGATAGCACTTTTGGGGAGAGACAAGCACAGATAATAACAATATTATGAATTTCTCTGCACTAATTATAACAGAGCTGCACAGTGCCTTGCCAGAAATATGGATGCTACTGAATAGTACTATAGTCACAGTGTATTTGATAGAATTAATGATCAGATGACTCAAATGCAGGCTAGAGGCATGTACATCAGTGGCCACAATGATCTTTCCTTTTTTTACTTCTTTTTTTTGAACTTCCCCCCAAAATACCCAGTAGATTGAGTACAAAACCTCTGCCGAAGCCTCAGGCCTCTTTAATTATCAATCCTTGCATCCAAAACAAGCAATATCTGATAGCAAAATTAATATGGTCTACATCCTTATGAAGGGGGAAACAATTTTGGTATAGGTAATAAGTCAGTTAAATAAGTCTTTGCGAGCATATTGATACACTAATTGTTCAAAGTACTCCAAACACATCCTGTTCCTGTTGTTCCATTGGCACTCTGGAGCTTGTCTGGACGATGGACCTGTAAGTTGAGCCCTTGCCGCGGTGGGTGAGATAAGCATTCAAGCAAGGCGTCCCTTTGAGTCCATCAATATCTTTATGAACAATTTGTTGACAGAAGAGGTCCAGGTCAAGATCATTCTGATAGCGGATAAAAAAAAGTAAGAGACAAGGAGAAAAATCTGGACCTGAATACGTGCCTCATCGTAACCTAAAAATAGTGTAAGCGTGAATCGGACGCATGAGCAGGCACTAAATCAGTCGTAATATGATCGACTTACCAAAAGGTTGTTCGATCTCTTCTCCGGCTGTGCAAAAAAAAAGTAAAGGATGAGTATTATATTACCAGGAGAAGATATGAGCACCAAACCTGCGAGGAAACCTGTCATCAAAAGTGAGTGACGAATTGCACAAAAAGATGGCATAGAGATCAAACCTAGGTATATGAAAGAAGCGATGCCCACACCCGGTATAGTAAACCATGCAAACTGGTCGATAAGCTGGAAAGGTAAAAAGAAAAGATAGATCCAGACAGTACTGAATGCAAAAGAAATATTAGCCCATAAACGGTGGGCGTGAAGTTTAGACACTCACTGTCTTCACGCAGGAAAATCATCAAATTGTCAGCGCAGCCAGGGAAGATGATCGCAAGCGCAAACTTTACCTGATGTGGGCGGAATAGACACTGATAGGCAGTGTGTATCAGCGACAAGTGTGCATCCAGGCGTCGTCAAAAAAACCAAAAAGAGAGAAACACGCACAAAGGAAGTGGAGTAGTCAAGATCCTCTCGAGTGCTACAAAATAAATGTTGAACATACACTTGGGCGACAGAATCAAATCACCTACTAGATAGATTATCCTCAAAGTTAGATAAATAAGTATACAAACCCGCATTGGCGTTGCCTGTCCGACAATCAGCCCCAGAGCAATGATGACTTCAAAACTAATCCAGGATCTTACCGTTCATAGTCGCGCGTTCATCCAAAACACTGACATAGTCGCTTAGGCAGCGCAATATTGCCAACGGCAAATTCTGGCCACCACCAGCAACTACGGGACGGTGCTTGGTATGGGAGGACTTCCTAACTAACGTGTCAGGCTTCCATTTGGGCTGTATACCGTCGCCGTCAGTAGATTCGTCCTGTCACATAATAAATCAATTAAACAAACAATGTACTACATGAGTGACAAGAATTGACCTCAAGTACACCATTTCCAGGCAGCTCCAATTTAGGTTTCCTCCGGAAAATCCGGTGAATGAAATGGAAGATGCTCTCAAATGGGATGAGGTCCCTCGAGACACTTGACATCATGCCAGCGCTCTGGTTAGGCACCATGGATGGCAACAAAGGGCGACTCTGAATCGACGCTGAAGAATCGCCACTTTCTGCACTTCCGCGGGAAGTGGGGCGTGATCTGGAACGAGATGGACGAGTGGGATCAAACGTGCCGTAGGCGTTCACAGCAGGTATGACGGGATCCGAGGTTGATGGGAGATAGACCGTAGAAGTTGCAGCTGAGATCGAGGGAGAAGAAGCGCCGGAGCGAAGAGATTTAGGGTGAGAGGGGCGGGGTTTTGTCCGAGAGCGCACTTCGGCCTCATCGGGCTTGAGGAGGTCATGGTCGTGCTCATGGTCTTGCTCCCTATGCCGATGGTCGTCGCTTCGGACATGCTGTAATAAAAATGCTCAGAAGAGAGTAGAAATGGCAAAGTAGCGACACTACCTCATGAAGAGGTCGGACTAGATGGTATAAGTCTTCATAATAGACACCCATCTCGCCTGGATCACGTAAATTAGCTCGACGCAGAATTTTTAACGGGACTGTTCCAACCTCGAAGATGATGTTTGACAGCGACTACGAATCTAAAACATGTGCGCCGTATCAGCAGGTGCTAAACATTCCGGTAAGAAAGAAGCAAACCCTTCAATTAGATCCAGCGCCATCCGCTTCTCAGCCATGACCTTGAGCATCTCCTTCTCACTTCTCTTGGAAACGCCTTCCGCAATCTCCTCTGGAGTACGAGGAGATACACGGGCGGGAACATGAAACCAAATAATGCGGCTTACGCCACGGGCGTTCCGGACCACATCAGACCAAGAAGTGCGTCCCATCCAGTAGCGATCATAACTGAATCGAACAGGAGACTAAGTTTTATGACAGGAAACCCAGTGTATGTTACAGCTTACCCGCTGGAAGCACGATAGGAAATAACGAAACCGATCACGACACCTAATAAATGATGAGGCACGAGAGTTGTTAAAAGTGTTGTCGACACGTACCAAGAACAGTGAGGAGGACTGGTGGAACATCCATTCTAAAGTTGGTTTTCATTGACACGGAAACGACGACTGCGAACAACAAGAGGTGAGATGATGAAGTAGCATCCATAAAGCATGCGTTGAAAGCCTCGACTGCCAACCAATATATATGGTTCGGCGCCAAGTCAGGCGGCAACGCGTAGAATATGACTCACCAGCAGCAAAGGCAGTATGTAGCAACACCGCGGGCCATAACCTCCAGATCTAATCAATCTGTCAAGGCAAAAGTAATGTAACATCACGACGAACTGATACGTACCACCGTTCCGCGACCAAAAGTCCAAGAAATAAAAGCTTGAGTAGGGACGATCGAAATAAATAGATCCCTCGTGTGCTCTTGGGCTGCCGGCATCAACAAATGATGGCCCGTGAAGGACCGTTTATGAAGTGTATTACCCCCCACAGACGTCATCGCGGCGCGGGTGAATAAATTGAGAAATAAGACCAAGCCAAAGAGTGAAGATGGTATTTGAGGGCGAGAGATGAATCCGATAACGAGAGTGAAACGACAGAAAGCCTTTGAGTATTTGTGGAGACTCCCAAGCAAATAGCGATGCCTTGTGGTATGGGCGCGTTTAGGGCGCGTTTGACGACAACGTTGATTGGTTGATCATTAATTCGACAGATAGGCGCCGAGCCTCAGCCGAGAGAAATTCAGACTCCGCGGCTTCATCCTGACGACGGCTTTCAACTTGCTGCCGTTCTCCGCCACGTATACCCATGTAGATCTCATTATTCACACAACCCTCGCCAGATATCAATCTAAGTACAGTTATGACTTTTCGTTGGGACCATCCCTCTCTGCCCACCACATATCAGTCTTCATACTTTGGCAATTCCATCCTATTGACTATCATCCATCGTGGGCATACAACACTTACGCCGAACGCCACGTACCTTTCTCATCGCCACCGCGAAACCACCGACATCTCATTGGACCGGCTTCCAATATATCTGCAGTGCGGTCTGGAATCTATCAACCCATTGAGTTGTATCCACACAGAGGTGAGTTGGTTACAACGACAAGTTTACTATGACCGCGCCCTCTGCATCGAGGAAATGTGCAAGTTTGACGAG
Organism: Piloderma croceum F 1598; assembly: GCA_000827315.1. Classification (NCBI taxonomy): domain Eukaryota; kingdom Fungi; phylum Basidiomycota; class Agaricomycetes; order Atheliales; family Atheliaceae; genus Piloderma; species Piloderma croceum. Next base: position 268,450 of record KN833021.1, on the reverse strand, counting down.
TGTAGGTGAGCTGATGTCGTTGTGGCTGGAGCGAAAGATCGTAGGATTCGTCTCGGAGTCGAGATTTACAATGGTAATTTCTGGTTGGTCGTACTTGTTGCTATCGTGAGAGGCCATAGACATTGCAGCTTCCGTTAGGACCCAAAATATGACTTTCTTTTCAATAATGGCCGCAGGGTGACTCCGACCAGGCATTCTGCGACTCCGTTTTGAAGGGAGTTCCCGACGCCTATCTTCCGATGAATCTGCACAAGGAATGCGTAGTGAACGATGTTCTTACCAGAGGTTGTTTTTATTGATGCTATCCGGCAAATGTTCGGATGCTCTAGAGTCTAAATGCCCGAGTCGCGACAGGTCGCGACGGCGTCTGGCATCCCATTTCAGCCCCGAACGTCCGGGACAATGCAAGCGCTATCAGTCATCTCTGGGCTTTATTTTTCATCAGACAAGCATCGTTTCTTACATTTAGTACTCACTACTGAAACATTTAGTATAAAGCATCGTGCAACAAAATATCAGATTAAGCGTTGTCAAAGCTTTGTGGGTAGCATTTAGGCTGGTGTGTATGGCAGGTTTTAGAATTTTGCACAATAAAACTTTGTCTCTCTCATCCTCATGCTTTGCTTATCATCACGATAGCCAAGTTGCCTGCCACATAAAGAATACTTGCCTAAATATATTATATAAGTAGGCAAAAGGTGCCCACCGGCCCGGGCTTAGTAACCGCGACTCGAGCCTTGCCCGTCACCCGTCGTTCACGAGCCCGATTCCGCAAAATATACAGCGCTTGCCACCATCGGTATATCTTCCATCCGCTGACGGGCCACTCGCTTACCCCTCAACGGCAGTATGTCTAAGCAAAAAGACAACGCTTCTGAGGATGCGTCCCGGATCGCAGGGAACGTGTCTTTAGATTTAAAGGAGTTTATAGCTCTCCAATTCAAGGATATCATGGTGAACAAAACAGGGATTGGATTTGCGCAGAGTGTTGGGACGAGATTCACATTGACGGAGATATCATGGCTGAAGAAGCCCGAGGAGCCAGAGCGCATGGAAGCTCGAGTAGTGATGGAAGGCATCGTGGATGATGGTGAGCAGTGCTTGCGGCTGCTTCGATACCTCTCTGATTTTTGTTGCGAGTCAAGACATGGCAAACTCCTGGGGAAACTTGCACGGTGGATGTACTGCATATCTCGCCGACATGTACGTTGTGACCAATCTACTGCATACTTACACATTCACCTCCGACTATATCGCGGACACAGATGCACTACAATGGCTCTATTAACGTTTGATATGTTAACGGATGGCTACAGAGGAAGCGTATCCCAAGCGCTCAACATGATGTATCATTCACCTGCCAGCATGTGTGTAGCCTGTTTTTTGTTTGATTGTAGTGCCTTATAATTCTCTATGCTAGTGGTGATAAGTTGCGCATTGTCAACACCACGATGACGGTCGGTAGCCGTGCAATGTCAGCCCGCTGCGAGGTAAGACATTCTTTAATCGTCACCATTTTTGCGTCAACCAAGCGAATTTAGATATGGAACGAAACACATCATCGTCTAGTGGCATCGGCGGTTCACGCCAAGATGGTCCCTTCGATGCCTAAACAGAAAGCACAGCTGTAGATCATTATGATCGCTAGCCAGTTTTCTTCATTTTAGATCTATCTGGAGGTGTCGGAAAGACCGCTCTCAGTATTCTTACATATATTCAACAGCACGCTGCAGGACTTCCTCGAGAGACGGATCCATACAGGAAAATGAGCCGCCAAGATGCCTAGATTACTCTGGCAATAAGCCGTTCCAAGCTTCATATCCAAGGACAACTCATTCAAACTTCTCTTATAATCACAAGAGAACCATTTATCAGCTTACTGTACAAAGCACCAGAAAAACAAATCGTTTATTTAGCCCAGGGTCGTTGACTTCGGTTGTGTATGGACACTATCGCCAGGTAACTTGGACGAACTTGCGCCGTCAAGTTTCTGCGAGAAGGGGGTATGGTTTCCGATTAATTTCCCACCTAGGCAGGCGACCTTGGAATTCGGTAACTCCAGATTCTGCGGCTTCCTTCTTCCACTCCCAGCTACTCGCACGGTGATTCCGCACCAGCTTGGTCATACAGATTCGATCGTAAGGGTCATGCTCACGGATAAGAGTATAGCGGAAAACTTTCCAGTCGAAGCAAGAAGAAGACCGACTGTAAAACCGATGACACGCAGGTCAGCCGAGTCAGTGATGAGAGCAGTTTGGAGTTTGGAAAATCGAAGACGGATTCACAACTTCCCGCCAAACGCATGTGTGGCTCAACAAATGTGGGTGCACTAGGTGCGCGCGGAGAACGTGCTATAACGGTGGAAATTGGAAATGGTGGGATATTGGTGGTATTTCGAGATTTTGATCTAGATGGGCTCTTCCCAAAGAACTCAACATTATATTTCTTTGCACAACAGCATGAATGCGATGAGCATCCAGCATGATCGCCTTGTACTTACACTTTTCTTAGCTAATTACTCAGGAAAATAATCTCGTCAAGGGTCACATGACCTGAACCTTTACCAACTTCGACAAACTTCGACACGGACAATATATATGTTGACGTGACTTCTTGTTGAAATAGAAGTCAGCGCGGTTCGCATATCAACTATACCCAACATTCGCTTGGAGTTCATCTCTATCAACTACGTCCACATCAGCGCCATGCCGAAAGCACCCAAAGGTGATGGTTCAGCTCTCGTCCTGTCTAACTGTGGGCCCTGATGTAGTATTTCCTGATTTCTGGTAAATCTATAACCAATACAGGAAAAAAGAGGCAAACTCTTCGTGATTTTAACGAAATTATGGGACTTCCTGCGGAAAACGATCAAGAGGCATCTGAGCATATCAGGATGTATCTTTGGAAGGTGATAGAGAACCATTTCGACTGGAACAAGACGGCGAACCATCAGAGCACAGCTGCTTGGAAAGATGTCGATTCCGAGGTATCCATGCATGCCCAGTGACGGTCTGTGATTGCTAACACATAACCCAGATCCTAAAAAATATGCCCCATATTTATTCGACGCCAGAGCGTCGTCGCGCCACACAGTTATATATAAACAGATATTTTTCAAATGCGGGGCATACGTTTCGCAAGGAACGGGCCATGCATGGAAATAGAGACGTCAATGAAGATGTCAGCGGTGACGAGACTGTAGTGGAAACACCCTCTCTCCTTCCTAAAGATAACCCAAACGCATCCATTGTGCGTCCTGTTTGAAGTTTCGCCATCCAACAGTTGCTGACTCTTCACTGAACACACAGAATACATCCCAAGGTCCTCCATCTCGTGACGTGATCCATCGCGATGCCAGTGAAGTGAGTTCTCATTCGACGATTTCTTCGAATCAGCGCTGAGGACTTGTAGACTTCGGGCCCTGCGACCTCTGCGCAACCATCTTGTGCCAGCTACATTGCACCTCTTTCTTCTTTCGAACCTGAAGGAATTTCCATCCGAATCGTGATCGATAAAACAGTAGACATCAAACATGCTTCATTGGCACTCCAGATCGCCCAGGAATGCGAGGCAACCTTGACTTCCTTGGGAACTAGGCCCAACGCCCAGTGATGGGACTTTATTTTCATGGCTGACTTGCTAACCCTGTGATGAATTTTGGGTACTCTCGCTATATTTTTCCTTTGATCGAAATATGGGCTCTTTTGTATGCGTTCATCTGGTTTGTGTCTCGCTCATCAGTTTATGTTATTGTGCTATCGCTTTTCTTTTCGTACCTGTATTGTATCATCTTCAAGGTTATATGAATGCCTGTGTAAATGCCTTCGGATTGCGCAAACATATCTCCTCGGTAAGAATGTCTGGTGTGCCGTGCCTTACAACTGGTACTAATGTCAGCTTGGAGAGCGCTAGGGTGCTCTACCCTCTTTGTCAAATCAAATCTCCCAGACATTTGGCTTGTCCGATTGCAGTTCGTTATAGATGTATCATCTGAGCGTAGTGTCTCGAATTATGGTGATCATTCTTCGCCCGGACCGGGCCCTGCCAGTAAAGTCCTTCATCACCAAGTCATTTGGAGCATAAATGTGCCCGAACCATCCGATCTTTTGGGCTTCTGTACGGTGGCACGTTTTGGCTTTGGCTGCTTATCCTCGTACGGGAAAGTTCACTGATCATCGAGGACATAGGCGGTTTAGTCGCATGATAGTTCAAGAGAGGTGTTTCACGCGGCGACGAAATTGTTGTTCAGCTCCAAGGAGGCCGCATTGACGAACTCGAGGTGTGTCAGCTCATGGTAAGTATTTTGGCAATATAGTTTTGGAGTGCGTCAGTGACAGCAATGACAATATCATCTGACGTGTCGTAGAGTCGGAGGGTAAGAGAAGGGCATGAAAAGGCAAACCAGAGTGTCCAAGTATACCAATAGGATCGTCCTAATCGAATTCGACTGCAAGTGAAACGAGGTGGCACAGCTCTAGGATCCGGAAATCCTACGTTCTTAAGGTCAACCACGCGGCTTGGCAATCTTAAATTCGCTAGGGCAGGGACGGAAGTAAGCAACTTGACAAAGCAATCACGCATAAGCACTTCTCCTGATCGATAGACGCCATTGTAGAACTCCTTGCCATCCAGCAGAGATCTGTCAATGCTGCCAGGGGCGGCCAACGGCACTCAATGCTGACACCCACGCACTCAAAGTACGATAAGCGTAGCGCACCACCCTCGAAAATGGATGTATGGAAGGCGAGCTGATCTGAGGCGGGTCCTCTTGGAATTTGTTCTCGCAGAGGTATACCCCGAAATGTTCGGACTAGGGGCGGCCAGTTCACGGACCATAGCAATCATCCTTCCAATGGTTTAGCACGCAGAAGGGCGGATGGTAAATTCTCCCCGACGCGTTATATGGGCGATAAGCGATGTAAGGCCAGGCTGACATCCTGCTTCGGTGAGTATGGCGCAGACTGATCGAGTTCGAAATCGATCTTAAGGTTCGTTGTCTGGAGTGTACAAGGTATGTCTCGAGCATATCCTGTAGCTGGAAGGACGCGATCCGGATATTGCTTCAGAGGGCGGCAAGATTAATAGCCACGTAACGCCAATGGCGGGTGACGTGAGTAGTTACTCTTTCAAAAGGAGTGCCTCGATCAAAGTGCGAAGAACCCTGCTTAATATTAGCACGTCGTCGGATATTGATTTGGTGGGTCCGCTTTTATTTATGCCTTCCGCTGAGGAAACACCCATGATCTGACTGGCAGGCATATTAGTATACACGCAAATAAAAGTGATTGAGATCCTTCGTGTCATATGACCGGCGAGCAGCAATCTCGTGGCATACTGCAAGGAAATTCGCGTATACTATGTTAATGGCTTGTGGAACTCGGAACTGCCGTGTTAATTTATCCGATTTCGACGCGTTCTTCTGAGGGGAGGCTACGTATAAGCACCCGGAGGGGCTAAAAATAGCTGTTCACGCACCTGTCACTGGCTTCTGCCCGGTGACACGGTGAAAAAAGACTACGATGAACGTCTGAAGCAGCAAACAGACTGCGGACTATGTTGATCACGTGACCGATACCGTTACCAATCTCTTCTCCAAATTCCTCTCCTGGTCCCTATAACAAGGTAAGCACAAATTCGCGACTGCTATACTTATCAGTATGTGCCACACACACGCACGCACTGCGTAGGCTTCTGACGGACTTGGTCTCGCAAGCATGCACGATATCGACGGCGACCATTCTATGGTGTCGACAATATGACACGACAAAAGGCGCGAACTTTGATTCGACTAATTTCAATAACCTTCCCGGCAGCGGTCAACCGCTACCAGAAAGTTATTAGTGGCTCTTCCTTCTATCTGGTGACCAACGGCGGCGTGGCCATGTTTTATCGGATCAAGTTCTGGAGGAAGTGGATCAAAATAAACGCCAGGCAGTCCATATGTTCACTGTCTGCTCCAATTTACATCCTCTGATGTTCAACGACAGAGCGGCGGCACGGGCACAAAATAAAGAACGAGTGCCCATCTTAAAGGCGTACCTGGTGCAGCGCGCCAGCACTTTTCGACATCGCGGATTCTTGGATTTTAACATAGAATCGTGACAGGCATCTGTGCGTCGACTGTCGAATGTCCGTAAACGGAGATCTGCAACCGAACTTGGCAACCGTCATAGTCCGAGCCTCCGAGGTAATTGGGCCTATTTATCGCCCTCGTCTTTATAATGCCGGAGATGTTCCTTGTAAAATGGAGCCCCGATTGAATCAGTTCAGGATGAATGTGCCGCCAAGGTTTCTACGGGGTTGAGTATTCTCTCTATGAAAACATCACACAGCGGTGTTAGTTTACGTGAAGTTGCGTTCAATGGCAACATTGACCGATGGCCCCGGTGTTATTCGTTTCAGTCAAATTTCAATACAAGCAGTGCCTACTTTGTTTCGTCTTGTATCCATGCATTGCTGCAAGTCGATGCATGCCTGCGGCGGCATTGTACACGTCGTTGACAGCCCGTTGCAATTGCGCGAGCGTGGGTGTGAATGCCAAGTTCGTGACATTTTGGCGAAGGTTGCCAGGCGAAAATGGAACTGTGGGATTCGGACTCCGGAACTACTTCATTATGTAAAGACCGTGCGTGCCTCGTTGTGATGATAGTGCGCACAACGATATATACGGTAAAGTTGGCGACTTGAAGTGTTTTGGTCTTTCTCTCAGACTTTCTATCACATTTGCCTTCGGCTCTCTTCTTGCTCCCATCCACCCACTGCTACCCGCACATTCCCATTCCATTCATTATGAAGTTCTCTGCTGTCGCTGTCATCGTGTCGTTCTTGGTGTGCACTGCCGTGGCTGCCCCCGTCCCTTTTGCTGGCATTAAGGTATGCAATGCATAGGAACTAGTCTGTTTAATGACCTTATGCATTTTGTGTAGCGGGACGTCAACTATGGCGGAGACTGCATGTACCTCAAGAGGGGCGAGACTGAGTTCGAGTTCGTGAAACGTTGCTAAGCTAACAACGTAAGCCTTTTGTTTATCGTTGCGTCAATGATATCATTTACTGTATCCCTTACTCACCAGTGCTGTCGGCGATGCATGAGGCTAGCCCTCAGTCATCAAAATTCTCCGAATTCTATTTTTCACTTCGAGTTCTACTTTTTATGAGTCCATCGAATGGTCAAGGCAGGGAGTTCTCTGGAGTTCACCAGCTCTTCGTTACCGAAGCGGGTGCCAATTATGTAAAACGATAAAAGTACTGTTCACTTCATTTACCATGAAAGTTAGCTAACTCGCATTGCTGCAGCATACTTTCTACCGTTTGATACGGCATATGTTCCAGGAGGATGCTTAGATACCAGAATAAATGTCGGGCGCACAGTCGCTTGTTTTCGGCAGGCCGATCAATCACTTCGTTCTTGAACACGGGGGATAAATGCGATGCGAAATAGAAGAGCAGACAGTAGACGCCAATCAGACTTTAATCTCTTTCCGCTCGCCGACCTTCTTGACATGAATGAAATTCTAAATTTCCTTGGGCTGGAGTTTATTCAATAGTTCACATTTCCACAGTGTTATTGCAGCCAGCCGATGGTTCGGATCATCCACTCTCGATGCTCACCGTACCAGTCGCTTTCGAGAACCGCACAGTTGACTAGATTTTGGAAGGCAATAGTATAATTACATTGCGTTAGCGGAGGAAGGTGAGCATAGGCCGTTGCACCGGAATACGAAAGTCTGTTGAATCAAAGAAGATTAAGCAGTCATATTCAAGGAAGCACGGGAAAGTCCATCCCGTCGACAAGTACTGGACCGCTTTGATCAACATCGTGACTGGTGTGTGCCTTTATTAAGACACATCTTTGATATCAGGGTAAGGATGGATAATGACGCGTTGTCAAATATTAGCGGACTGCACAAGCTTTTGAGTGTCACATGTGGCTACTTTAACAAATACGTGAGTGCTCAGTCCGGGGGAGATTCTGGAGCCCATTATTAGCCTTAAGGCCCGTGACTCTAACTTGTGTCCGGGACCTTTCCCTGCAACAAAAATGACAACTTCAATAAAAGTTGCATGTCCTACTCTAAGTGCTCCTGCTGACGACTGGCCATCAATACGGGAAGATTGAGGCTGTCAGTCCTTTGTGTCATCGGATAAGTTTTACTGTTACTGTTACTTTTTCTTCTTTCGAAGAAACAGCTATTGTTTTCCACACACATGACCGGATTTGATGGATGGCGAGCATGTCTCTCCCTTCCTCTTTGTCTATTCTATTTCAGTTTCTAGATCTCCGGGTCGTGGCTGTCAGTGCTGGTCTGGTTATTTATAAAGTGAGAGTGATAATACGTCCTGATTACATCTTTTAGGATCTTATATGGTTTCCAATTTCAAACGTCTCCGTCTCCGTCGACTCCCTGTTGGCTCTCAGCTGATCATCGCTCCTGCCCTCAAAATACTACCTTTCGAGTCCCGGTGCTCGCGATTATTATCGATGCATCTCGTCACTAGTACTGATGTCAGGTAGCACCAGCAGAGTTTTGGTTTTTCGGGTGGATGTTCCTAATTTGCCCTCATTGCCGGGTCTTTTCACTAGCTAACCGTTTTCTATTATTATAACTTTTTTGCGCAATCGTCCTGTTCTGCTTGTATCGAGTGTTCATGTGCTGGCATGCGGAGCTTGCTCGTCATCCTGCGTCATCCCCACGAGCGGTCTACGCATTCGAAATTTCAGATTTAGCCAATACATGCCGCAATTGCATCATGCGGCGGGAACGGTCTCCTTGTCTTCAATGTACTATTTCTCATTTTAGACAAATTGGACCTTGGTGCAGTTCTTCCACCATACTCGGTGGCTAACACCAAGGTAAGTATATTCTAGGATGATCTGTGATGTCTGTTTGCCATTACAGAACTTTGAGCACTTTGCCCGGTTGAATTTAATGCACGGTGCTTATTTGACGTTTGTCCTCTCATACATTGTCATCAAGGAAGCTCCGAGGGTGTGCCGAATGCCTGCCGAGCGTCTAATCACGCCTGCCGGCTGCGCATTCTTCGTGCTCCAGCTTGAGTGCTTGCGACCCTTGTCTTATTTCATCCCTTCCGTCCTCAAATCATTATCCTCTGCGACCATTATCGGCATTTTCTGCGTACATCATATCGGGCCAAATCTCCGGAAATTGAACGTGCGGCGGCCGCCAGCGCCTTTCGTAAGGACTAGTTCACTGCTGAAAACACTTGAGCTTGCCATCCAGATTTTGGCCACGTGTATATTCTCTACTTCATGCCATAGCTGAGGCAATTTGAAACATAGCCGGGCGTCTCAGTTAAATACAAGTTAAATATGAAGTCGTGAATACCACAACACGCCGCACCGTCGCGGCACCGACAGGTTCGAGTCTCACAATAAGGCGCGCGCCGACCGCCCGCTGACAACGTGTCGGCAGAAGCATCCACAGCCTAGTGATTACAGGGCTGTACGGGACCTAGCTGCGGGGATTTATTATTAAACTCATCCATCATGGCGCTGCTATGAACGAGTTAATTATCATTCGGCACCCGAATGCAATGGAATGCTTATGGACTGCTGGAGAAGTCCGTTCTTAAACTTTTTTGACCCAAACATTTGTCAAAAAATAATACTGATGTTTGACTCGTATCGAGGCTAGTTAAAAATAGTGCAGTATTTTTGTCCAGCTGAGCGTATTTGAATTTTCACCTTCTTTGAAGCAAACTGGAATTCAAAAGCCTAAATATTTACATGAGAGAAGAAGCGGTCGTAATGGAGACACGTTTGACTTTCGGATTTTCAAGTTGTTGAACTCCGTGTAACTGATTGAGATCAAGGAAACGTCATTTGAGCTGCGACCCGGCGGGAGACAACAAGAATCTCAAAGGACAAATTCGATGGCGAGTTGATGTATTTTTCCTGCGTTTTCATGAATGCAACTCTAGAGAGGATTTCTTCGGCGAGTAACTTTTAGTGGCTCTGCAAGACATGTGACCTGATCATAAACACGTGTCGCCGTACTAGGGCAGGCGGCCGCCAAATTAATTTCACGATGCTCGTCCACACAAAATCCTCGATCGTACCGATCTGCTCGGAGCCCGAATACAAATTCTCGACTGCCTTTCTCGGCAGAGCATGCGGGCGGTTTATGCCGATGGTATTCTTGAAGAGGTTTGCAGGTCAACGACTCAACAGTGCGGTCGGATGGTGAGAGCAAACGCGTCGAGAGCTGGTAGAATATATGGGCTGTACTTATGCCAAATTCCATACCCCACGTCGAGGAAATATCCTAGTCCAAACTGGAAGTAAAACGGCGAGGCTCCCCACGACACAACCGCCGAACTCGATCAACAGCCTCCATCCGCCGAGTTTCCGGGTAGACGACTGGTATACGCAGATCAACATTTAGTTAGACCGTAGCAGACTATATTTAAAGCATGGAGATTTCTGTGAGTCTCGCAATTAAACTCACAACCCGGTTCTTGATCTTTTCTCGCAATGACTTCCACTGCAAGTTCCACAATCCTGCCCAACCCCGACTACGTTTTACTGGGTCGACAGGACTTGGAGCATGCATGCATCGCCCCAAATGGTGTCCAAACACTCCCAGAATTATTTGCACATACTGCACGTCAACACCCTCAACGTCCTGCCCTGTCCTGTTCTTCGGATGGCACCTTGCGCACCTTGTCTTATTCAGAACTTGCAGCAAGGGTTCGCCAAGTCTCTAATATGCTGCGAGAAATATTGGCCGAAAAGGTTCACACCACATCCTCCGAGGGTGATCCACCTGTGGTAGGCATCTGGCTCGAACGCTCAATGGACCTCACTGTAGCTGTTCTCGCCGCAACGACCACAGGATCGACTTGGCTCCCATTCGACCCCGACGCGCCGAATGATCGTGTTAAAGCATGTTTAGATGATTCTAAAGCCGCTCTGCTTTTATGCGACGATGCACACTATGATCGCACATGCGCGATATTGCAATCCACCCAGACATGTAACATAGTACGTTTCAGTGACCTTACTGAGTCTCCTCGCCAAACATCATCTCCAACTCCGAGACATATTCGCCCTCATGATCCCGCATACTTAATTTATACTTCGGGCAGTAAGTCAGCCTTTCCAGATGTCCCTCGCTCGTAAGGTGACTTATTTAATCCCTTCTCCAACACTAAACAGCTACCGGAACTCCGAAGGGGATCTGTATTCCGCATATATCAGCCCTGACGTTTTTGGTGTCAGAATCTGCCGTCCTAGGTATCACCGAACACGATACCGTTTGGCAGGGTTTCAGTCCCGCATTTGACATGTGGATCGAAGAGACTTGGATTTCCTTCTGCAGAGGCGCTCATATTGTTGTCGGAACTCGTGAGGAATGCCGCGATATCAGCAATCTCGGTACCTTATGGCAGATCCGCAACGTCAGCGTTGTACATGCAGTTCCCACTTTGATGAGTATTATGGCCATGGAAGGGTCAGATAATGCTGGAGTGCCTGATAATGTCCGTCTCATTGTGAGTTTCATTATCGTGTTGCTTTGTATTGGAGTTTACGTGTCTCATTGACTTTTGTTTTTGTTTGCTCTTTTCAGAATCTCGGAGGAGAAGCCTGCCCAGCTTCACTTGTCAACACGCTGTCACATCCAGGCCGTCGTCTCGTCAACACGTATGGTCCGACTGAAACAACAGTCTCAGCTACTTGGGCAGAACTTATACCAAACGAGCCGGTGACAATCGGCCGTCCTTTGCCTTCGTATCATGCACTACTCCTGCACGAGGACATCAGTGACCGAGCAGCGCCAATTAAATTGTGCTCTGGAAGCACTGGCGAATTAGCCATCGGCGGCCCTTGCGTGGGCTTAGGCTATGTCAATCGTGCCGAGCTAACGGCCAAGAAATTTGTTGAACATCCACTTCATCCGGGAGAACGCTTATATCGCACAGGCGATCTGGTATCTCTCGATGACGCAGGGTGTTTGCGCTTCCTTGGCCGTATTGACAGTCAGGTGAAGGTTCGAGGTTTTCGAATTGAACTTGGCGAGATTGAAGAGTGTCTCAACGCCCAGCCAGGCGTGTTAACATCAACCGTGATTCTCAACTCACTTGGTCCGGACGACATGAATGCTTCTTTAGAAGGATTCGTTGTTCTGGCTGACGATTGTCCCTTCAATGCAGTCTCTTTGCGACAAGGTCTGACGACCTTGCCCAGTTACATGCGCCCAGACAAGATATTCCATCTATCAAAGGAGGACGTACCACGTTTAGCCAGTGGGAAAGTCAATACCCAAGGTTTGCGTGCATTGTCGGCAGAGCGTCGACGTCGCGATACGTCCGTCGGGGCGAACTCAACGGATTCTTCCACAACCCTAGCCCATAGCCATTCATCCCCAAACCGCGGGCGGAGCATGACAAGTCAAACCTCTCTGGAGATCCTTTTCACCTCATTGCATTCCGTGTTTCCTGCGGAACATTCTATTTCTCCCGATGCCGACTTTTTCCTAGACCTGGGTGGGCACAGCCTGCTGGCTGCAATGTTTGTAAATCGATTGCGACAGGGCATACCGGGGGTTCTTAATCCCTTCACAAATCTCGGCCTTCAAGATCTATACACTTGCAGGACAGCTCGAGTGCTGTCCGAGCGCTTCCCGCTCAAAATCGTTGACGATTGCGACAAGCTTCCAGTACAACATGCATCGACTCCTCGCTGGAAATACATCGCATGTAATATCGCACAATTCCCCTGCCTAGTGTTCATCTGGTTCCTATCGTCCCTCGTATTGCTTCTTCCCTATTACACATTCTACTATCTCGCTCGTGACAATTTGGGCTGGGGTATAGCGGCAGCATACGGAATGTTTGTGGTCATCCCGTTCATCATCATGATGGTCGCTATCGTCATGAAATGGGTTCTATTGGGGAGAGTGAGGGAGGGAGATCACAACCTATGGGGGTGGTTCTATTTGCGCTGGTGGTTTGTTGAGCACCTTTGTCATTTTGTTCCTGCTGCCACTCTCGCAGGCACACCTCTTTTAGCCGCTTGGCTCCGTCTTCTTGGGGCTAAAATCGGCCGGAACGTGAACCTTGGAGATCTAAATATTGGTGCCTGCGCTGACCTAGTGTCCATCGGAGACAACACCGTAACAGGAGCAGATTGCATCCTATCTGTCTCTGTTGTTGAAGGGGGTATGCTTAAATTGCGCCGAATTTCGATCGGCGAAGACGCACATATAGGTGCTCAGTGCGTGCTCGATGGACACGCGCGGGTGGAAGACGCTGCCGAACTTGGACCGCTCTCCATGGTCCCAAGTGAGTCTGTCATCCCAACGGGTGAGAAATGGGTTGGTTCCCCTGCGCAATTTGATTCACAACTTCCTCCCCTGGCGCCGATGAAGTCTCCAGGTCTTGTACGAAAATATCTGCTCATGTTGGCGTACGGATTCAGTACCTTTTGGGTTCTACCTCTGTTCTACTTCACACCTCAAATCCCTGGGCTGCTGCTATTCGACTACGTCAACGTGCGCACTCCGGTCCATAATCACAATTTCATCCAAACAGCATACGTGGCGCCAGTCGTCGGCGTTGCATATGTCTTCTTAGTCATGGCAGAGCTATTCTTCTTCCGATGGGCGTTCCTCGGTAAGGTTCGGCCCGGCAGCCACAGCACGAGCTCGTTTTTCTATTTCCGCAAGTGGTTTGTCGACCGACTGATGGACCTCAGTCTTATGATTCTCCGTTCTGTATATGCCACCATTTATGTTCCATATTTCCTGCGAGCTCTTGGTGTCACGATTGGCAGTCGAGCAGAAGTCAGCACCGCTAGGAGCATGACCCATGATTTGGTTGAAATCGGCGAAGAAAGTTTCGTGGCTGATATGGTTGTTGTTGGAGATGCTGAAGTTCGCCGTGGGGAACTGTTTCTGCAACGTACAAAGATGGGTCGACGGGCTTTCGCAGGTAACTCATCTGTCATCCCTCAAGGGACGGTGCTGGCGGAGAATACCTTGGTTGGCGTTCTCTCCATCGCGCCTACAGCGGACCGACAGCTCAAGCCTGGGGAAACCTCATTTGGATCTCCACCGATTTTGCTTCCCGTTCGTCAAAAATTTGACAAGCATGGCGAGAGTCTGACCTTCAGACCCTCTATCCGTCGGCGCATTGCACGTGGAACGGTAGAGGCTTTCCGTATATTCTTCCCCCAGATAGTCATCATTTACGGTCTTGGAATCTGTGTTGACGTTATGACGAATCTCACACACCAGTGGCATCTCGGTTTTGTCCCCACGCTCGCCCTTCTCCCCGCATACTATCTCGTCTTTTTTGCCATACCTGCTCTTGCTCTCACCCTGGCGTGCAAGTGGCTGATAATTGGCGTCTACCGAGATGCAGAATGGCCGATGTGGGATCATAGAGTCTGGTTCAGCGAGGCTGTCACTGCCATATACGAATCTCTCGCGGAACCTCTCTTACTTTCATACCTCCATGGGACTGGCTTTCTGCCAATTTGCCTGCGCCTCTTTGGCGCAAAGATTGGCCGACAAGTATGGCTTGGGACCTCAGACATGACGGAATTTGATTGCGTCAGTGTCGGTGACGAAGCCCAATTGAACGAGCATTCGGGCCCTCAGACCCATTTGTTTGAGGACAGGGTCATGAAAGTTGGTCGGGTTATTATCGGGAAACGGGCAGTGATGGGAAAACATTCAATTGCCTTGCCTGGCTCCAAAATCAGCGACGACACCAGGCTGGGCAGCTTGAGTCTGGTAATGTCGGGTGAGACGCTCCCCGACTGCTCCGAGTGGCAAGGTTCTCCAGTCTCTCTCATCAGAAAGCAAAAGGCTGCGCCTCCCAAAACACTAGACGGTGAAAAGTACGCTTGATCACAATCATTCAATCTCAACTTATGGACTACTACCTTACATAATCCGATCATGGACTCTTATTCCGCTCCGTCGTACTTCACTCCTTCCAATACAATCATTTGGCTGCTTCGCTACCTTTCTAACCAAAGCATCGTGATAAATCTGTTTTTTTAATTGGGGAGCCTGCTCCCCTTTTGTCTCGATAGTGATTCGAAATCGCCCAATTCGGAAGGCGGACGAATTCAGAACGCGAACCCAAATTTGGATAGTGGGCAAGATTGTATATAATTCCTGGTTCCGTTAGGTACCAGGTCTGGGGATCACAAATGCGTAACACTTTTTCGTGCCCGTAATAAACAAAACACAAAAACTCGGATTTAGTGAGCGCCCCATTACCGGTGGGAACCCCACTGACACATATTTAATACGGAAGTACATAATAACAGCAGCAATGCACAGGCTAGGCGGCGTTGGTCTCGCAGCATTCGAGCGCCAACAACAGTCCCAACGATCCTTTTCTGCTCTCTCCTCAGAGCTTTCCGCCTCCCAGGTAACCGCTCTTCACTCCCAACTCTCCCAATTCCGCAGTGCCCTCCAAACATTCGCCTCCACACATCGCGAATCCATCCGCTCAGATCCTGCGTTCCGACATGCGTTTCAGCAGATGTGTGCGTCCATTGGAGTTGATCCATTAGCGGGACCCAGAAAGGGCGGGTGGTGGGCTGAGATGCTGGGTTTGGGCGATTGGCAATATGAACTCGGAGTGCAGATTGTGGACGTCTGTGTCAGCACACGAGAAAGGAACGGAGGTGTGATTGAGATGAAAGAGTTGGTGAGATTGGTTAGCAAACTTAGAGGCGTCGGTGGAGGGGTTATTACAGAAGATGATGTAGTGAGAAGCATCAAGACTCTTCAACCACTCGGAGCTGGATACGAGGTTGTGGAAGTTGGAGGTGGGCGGAAGATGGTGCGGAGCGTGGTTAAAGAGCTGGACGAAGACCAAGCTATCGTACTCACCATCGCACAGGAGGAGGGCGGCAGAATTGTGGAGGATGTATTGGTCATGCGGAGAGGATGGACAAGAGATAGGGCAACAGCTGCACTAGAGAATATGTTATTGAGAGACGGACTCTGCTGGCTTGACGAACAGGATGAGCGAAGCGGGAGGGCATACTGGGTGCCTTCCGTCATGCGATGGGATGATTGACTTGGTGAGTTGAACCTATCGCCATTGGATCCCAGAGCAAATTATTGGCATGGCCGCGGCAAACCTCTTGCCCAGCTTGATCCTACTGACGATGTCTTTACAGATCCGAATTTTCAATGCTTGCTGCACTACCTTCGCGTACCATTCGATTTCATACTGCATGCACGTAGCCGCAACACCTCGAAACCCTAAATGAGGTTGTTGCTGGGACTAAGATAGCATTTTTATTTGGTTTACATAAATCATTAGCGTAAAATAATATTGAGGGATATATTTCCAAGCGCGTAATCTGGTTGAACGAAGAAGACATGCCATAAATCGGGCTGCACTCTCCGACAACTCCGACAATCATTAGGATTCGATAACCTGAAAGGTACCTCACTTGCGATAACAAGCATGTATCTCGCTTCCTTTGTCCTGCATCATGCGTTCATACGCCTCTCGCCACCACCCAACTTCATCGGCATAGAACCCGTTTTCTCGACCTGCAGCTTGTCTCGTAATTTCATGCAGCTCCTCAGGCGTCAATATCGTCCTAGGAGATCGGGAATCGTCAATGAACGGCTTGACCGTCGTATAATGCACAATCCGTATCTCATCCGTCAGTCCCTTCCATAATTCCGGGCTTCTGTTCTTGATGCTGGGATTGGCGTTGTAAACGTAAGGCAGCCGCAGAGCCTTAGCGCCAAAGTACAGGTTTAAGAAAGCCTGTTCGGCTTGCTTGAGCGGGTACGTAGCCGTCTCGGTCTTCTGTATCATGTCTCGTAACACGGCGGATGACGGTCGAAGGGCAAGAACGCCAGCATTGAATGTGATGCTGAACCCCCTTTGGTCATCGGTTCCATACACATCGGGGACTGCTGCAAAGTTAAACGGGCTGTCGAAGAGCTCGTCAAAATTTCGGCGGACAAGCGTATCAGCGTCGAGGTAGACCAAACTATCGATACCCAACTGATCAAACGACCATATGTTAAGTTTCGTGTATTGATCTTTGAAACGATGATGTATCCCTTGACCCTTGTGGGGCGGGGGTATAAATGGGACCGCATGTGGTTCCCACCCAACAGCACGACTGATGCAGAGAGCTTGGGCGGAGATGCGGTCTTCGAGATATGGGAGGATCAGACGGGCGCTCGTGTTCGCTGCGCGGGCGGAATGCCCCACGACGGCTGCGGCAATTGCAAAGGAATTCGAATACAGAGTTGATACTACTGCGCGCTTGTCGGATGATGATACCGGGGGGGAGTAATTTGTTTGTATAATTGGCAGATTGTTTCTGGTGTCAGGTGTCAGTGCAATACTAATCAAAGCAATATGTAGCCGAGGCACTCACATCTTTTGATAGTTATCGAGCGGACTATATGTGGCTACGGGAAAGAAGGCATTTTTCGCAGACCAGATCAGGCCAGCGCTAAGGCCTAGGAAGAGAATGGCTACCAGCAGGGCACGCCGTTGGCTATCTCTGCGAGAGCCTGTGGTAGATATATCAGTAGGCAAAGGCTCATATGTCCAGCGTTTGAATAATCGCTGGTATAACATGGTATGGATCGGTAGCAAGATAGATAAAAAGTAAGTGTCGTTACAGTCTCGCAGCGCAATGATCGGACTTTGCATTTTCGTAGTGCCGATATATTTCAATATGAACACGGAGCAGTTTCTGGATATGCCCGTAAAATGCCCGTTGCTGGCCGCCCATGACATGCTAATCATGCTGTAACATGCTACTTGTCCACTAGTACTTTGCGAGTGGTGATGGCGGCCGCCGTGTTCGGATATCCATATGGGGAGAATCATCTCATTTGAGGCATCGCAGTCAACCAGCCCATTTGTTAAATAGCTATGAAAGAGACTAGGTGCAAAGGTGATTGTGAGCATGTGCAAAACGTTCGATATCCACTGCCAGCGACCACAGTAGTCGTCGCGGTTGGAAATGAGAAGGTTGTTTGGTCCTATTGATATATAAGTCTTCTAGTATAGTGGAGAGATCGGACCTTTTGGTGATTAGGCAGCTTGGATGACGCGCATAATGTAACGGAGTGATAACTCTACACAACGTCCGATAGATGCATCTCAATCTTCAATTTAGGTCATGATGGACATTCCTCAAGCTCATCCCCAAAATATTCTCCACGATCGCCGGGCGTGAAAGCTCTGCATCTGGATGATTAATTTTATGGGGTACAAGACATGGGGCCGTGGCCAACTTCTTCCTGCACATCGTCGAGTTGATGGGTACTTGATTCGAGCCTTGTGAAGGACTAGTTGCTGTGTGTGAAATATTGTGCGGTTTGTTGCAACAAGATCAGTGGCGGAGAATGATTCGAAGTCTGCTAACATTGATCGCTAGTCAAAGTTAACAGCGTTCAAGTTGGTGCGCTTACTGCGCATCCCTTCACGAGATCCTCGTTGCATGCACGCGACTGGGTGTGAAGTGCCAGTGATAACCAACTTCTTAGTCACCGCCCGGAGCCTCGATCTGTCAATCACCTTGTGCTGCATCACGAGGCAGACCTATTCATGGCCCATCGATAACTCATTCACGATCCAGCAGGTGCCATACCATCCAATATGACTCCACTCGCAACTGGTATATACATTATCACCAATCGCAGACACAGAAATGTTGCCATCCTTCCAGATACTAACAAACACTCTGATATCGTTGCCGGGATTCAAGAGAATGGTCCCGGTAAAATGGTAAGATATACGATCTGAGGTAGACGCAAAATAAACCCATCACGTCGTACAGTGGAATGTTAATCGACTCAGCAACGGCACCTACAAGATTCAGAATTGTGACCATCACTCATTCGCCAATATCGAAAATAGTACAAAGGCCTCGCAGGGAGACGGGATTGTAGGAGGATCCCGTCCTCAACAATGGAAGATCATAGAAATGCGGTCCAAGGGGGATTATTGGTGCGTATTTGATGATGTCCGATCATTTAAATCCACGAATAAGGCGGATATGAATACAGTATTTGCCCCACTACAAACACGGATGTTTGTTGGAGTCTGCCAGATGGCGAAACCGATTCCCCTGTAGGTCATCGCTGTTTAAGTTCATCTAAATATATGCGCACACATCAGTAGATCGTCCTTGGTTGTCTATCGAACGCACGCCAGAATCAGTGGAACTTCACCAAGGTCGAAGACAATCACGTTGCGCGAATTCAGGCTTCTACAACAACATTTTACACGCATCCGGCTTCTGGGCCCACGCCCTCAATGTCGAAACCGGCAGCCTTCGCACCAGAGGCTCTGGGTTGGGTGACTCTAACTTCGCATCTGGAGAGGGGAACATCTGAGATATTAGAGGATCACGAGAAAACAATCGCCGCAAAGTCGGAGAGACCGAACACTGAAGGACAACAGATATCTGCGATAGAACGTCACCCCCCGCTTGATAGCGTAAAAGAGGACAAACACGTGGCCCCGATAGCTGGGGAGAAAGGGAGATTGGCCGAGGAAAGACAGGCTGAGGAACAGGATTGGTCCCTGGCACAGAGAGATCAAACTATGTGTGCTGATCCAATATCCATCCACTCCGCCATCCTACCGATGCTGAACGTAACCTTACATGAAGCGCTGCTCATTGACTTCCCGTCATGCGTTAACCCATTGGACTGCATCAACGCAGACGCCAACCACATTAATGGCATCGTGCAAGGACTTTTGGCGTTAACACAACGCGGAGAATTCCGTCACGCCGTATTCGCTGGCAGTATGATATATCGAGTGAGTTATTATGTTATAGCTACATTTTTGCAAGGAACTATCCGATACTTATTGTCGGATGCAGCGCCTGATTGTCTATATCTATGCGCACTTGATGCTTTGCACCAGTGAAAAGAGGTCTAGACTTCCGCTTTTCACCAATCCTTAATCTGATTCTTTGGTTAGATTTCTGAACGAATTTGAGGAAACTCTTCAGCAGTGGAGGGATTGGGACAATATCACTGTAGTTCAAAACCATCGGCTGATCAAAGATCATCTCTATGATATATTCCATCGAGGGCTGAAGGTACAGGTATATATTTTTTTAGTTAATCAGTTCTTGTAGATTCTAATTACCGAGGCGTATTACAGTCTAATCCTACTTTGCACTCCGAAGACATCTTCTTCAAGCTAGTCGCTCTCGATGCCATTGGCTTGTGCGCACACTTGACAGTCATGGTCACAGACGATACTATTTACAAGGAAATGCTGAAATGCCGTGGTCCAGGAGCACAAGCTTTACTCAATCTTCTCCAGGCGGTATGTTCACGGGCGATCTATCCCCTGTGTCCGTTGACTCAAATTTATATTGACCAGCGTTTGGAGTTCCCCATCAATCCCCGACACAAAGCCTGTCATGTTAAAGCTCTACTTCGATTGTCTAGAGCTTCTGGACTCTGCCCAGAATGCTTGGTCCTCAAAGGTATCAAAATGGAAGCGCACCCAATTGATCGAGGCGGCTATGGGGACGTGTATAAAGGAGTTTTGCACGGTCAAGAGATCGCCGTAAAGGCGTTGAGAATCTATCAGACATCGGATTTATTAAGGCTTCTCAAGGTAACGCTTCAGTCTCGGTCATTCACTGATCTCCACTGAGATAAACTTCCAGGAGTTCTCGTCCGAAGCTGTCCTGTGGAGACAGCTTTCTCACCCTAATGTATTGCCTTTCTATGGCGTCTATCATCTAGACGAGACGACACCAAGATTGTGCCTAACTGCACCCTGGATGGAGAATGGAAATGTTGTTGAATTTCTGAAGCGGTATCCTGATACGTATTGCATCCATTTAGTGAGCTCGCTGCGGACAATCTTGTATATATACATGCTGATGTTATTTCAGGCGTTAGACGTGATCCAAGGGCTAAAGTACCTCCACAATTTTGCGCCGAGTATTATCCATGGTGATTTGAAAGGAGTGAGTATGACACTCTTTGAGATCCGATGACCATGGCTCATTCAACTCCGAGGTTAATATCCTCGTTACCCGGTCAGGAAGAGCTTGCCTTGCCGATTTTGGTCTTGCAACGGCAATAGACTCGAAAACCATCGCTGTAACTCACAGTTCTACTGCCAAATCAGGGGGAACAATGAGATGGCAAGCTCCGGAATTGCTTAGTATTGGGGCGGACGAAGCCGACGACGATCAACATAACAGCAAAGCTAGTGACATTTACGCATTTGCGTGCGTTTGTTACGAGGTCTGGTTCTCAGTGACTTATCTAAGATAACAATGTCTGACCATATTGCAGATGTTGTCAGGCGAGATCCCTTTCTTTGAGAACCCATACGATATCCAAGTGATCCTTGGGGTAATGCGAGGCAGAAGGCCCGCTCGCCCGATGCATGAGCTATGCAGGACACGTGGCATCAGTGATGAATTATGGGATCTCATCCAAATCTGTTGGGCCCAGAACCCGACGGAGCGCCCTGCCGCAGATCAAATCATGGAACGACTACAGGCATTGCCAAATTGGCAGGATGATCGAAGGCCACTTGATGACTGCAGTGTCAGTTTCCCATATCAGGCCGTCCATAACCACCCAGAACATCCTTTCTCTGCCCTCGCTACCGCCATCACAGACGGCAATGCATAGATAACATCAATAACTCATGCGCCGCGATTTAATCGCAGATGCAAATGCGATTACATATCCGATGCTGAATAAACGTTGGCGTGTGAAACCTGCAGCGTTACGAAATTGGATCCAAGTACGCATGTGGTAAGCAATGAGCATGAGATCAAGTGGGAGAGAAATCAATGTGGTATCTTGAAATTTGGGGCATGCCGCATGGAACAAAACTGTTTGGAGACGAAGTCAACTGATTCAGCTTTGATATTTTATTACTTAATCAACAAAGTTAAGGATCATCACGACGATGTATCGTATCTTTGTGCGGCTGGTGAGTGAGCTATGAAGCACTACACTGTAAGTGTGCACCGACATATTTAGGCTGCAGTGTCATAACAAACAAAAGAAATCTTACAAGTCTCGCTGACTCAGGCATGAACGGTGAGACTTGTGGTGGAAGTGGTATTGAAATGACGCGTCAACCACCGGACGTGTTCTACGAGGACCCCAGCTAATCCCTATAAATGTCTCATACCGAGTACCCCCAAATTCGGTGGTCGCTAATATGCTAATTTTCGGTGATTTGCATCATACCTTCCATGAAAGGGTCTGTTTTCGGTGAATTTTGGTATGAGACCTCGCAAAAAATCTCGAATTTTCTTCTCGCTCCCGCGACAGCAATTCTGCACTCATACCAGTCCTCAGAAAACCTTGGGTGCCCAAACACCTTACATATATTTAGTTAAGCAGTATTTGCATATAGTATTACATAGTGGATAATGACAAGGTCCATCCAGGGTTTTGCAAAGCTTCTCAGATGGTTGAACAAGATGATCACATTAATATCCTTGTCTGGTTGAGGACCGTTAGTCGATGAGGGCATACTTGATCTGACCTGCAATATTGTGCTCACGATTCACGCCTCGGTTCGCTCAAAGTCAAAATTTTTTGCTGCAATTTTGATTAAATTTCGGCACAATAGCGGCCATTGTCAACACGGTGGTTTCCAGGGTGCATTAAGAAGCCTAAAACCGTATTTGCAGCTTCTTCCAGACAAACCCGCACCAACCAAAGTCATAACTGCGTGAAACTTGATCCCAAAGTGAGTTATATGCCCGCCGCTGGAAAGTATATCGTCCGACGTCCGACGTCGAAGTACACCGGCGGCGGCTGCCTAATTGGGGTGCATTTCAGCCACATGCATCAGCCATCATCATTGTATGGTGTACGATGCGGTCCTCCGTCGGATTCCGCCACTATCCATAGGACATGCGCACATGCGACTCGCCAATGCTGTTATTTATGTCTTATGGTACGATTTTCGTCACAACGAAGCTTGGTTCTCATCCCCCACAGTCTGCACAATGCCTCCTAACACAGAGTTTGTCGGCCCTATTGCTAAGTCTAGGAAAAAGGCAGACCTCATAGACATAGCCAACGGACTTGGAATCGAAAGTACAGGGACTATTCCAGTGCTTGTCTCCCGCATTCAAGAGTACCTCAAAAATCACCAAGAACTTGCTGCTGATCCCAAGTTTCAGAAACTGTTTATGTATCGGCCAGGGGCTGCAGAGCGGAAACAAGCAGAGAGCAAGGTGACTGGCAAGAATAGTGCAGATAAAGGTGCGGAAGATGCCGCTGAGGCAGTGAAACCGTCTGCACCTGCGACGGGGTAAGTGCATGCTTGCATCATACATTAGTGGGCTAACTCGGATGACGCTATAGGGCCAATAAGAAGTTGATCGAGCTACAGGTTAAGAGCGATCCACCACCTCAGTATGGCCGCCTTGGCCCACTGAATGTTCAAAGTAGCCTTCCACAAGTTAGTGCTACAGGTATGCAGCCAGATGACTCCCTGTGAGTCACAGAAGGTTGACTAGGTATTCCTTCAGAGGAAGATGACGAAGAGGTGACAACGCCAGATGCTTCCGAGCCCATGGACTTTGAAGAAGAAGACATCAACCCCCGTTTTGTGACTCCGGAGTTTGAATACCCAAAGAGCCCCGTTGACAGTACGCATTCATATTTTAGAAGTATTAACTATGGTGTAACATTGAGATTGCAGTTATTGTCAATATTCACAACATTGATAATCGTAAGATCCTACCACGTGAAGTGTGGGTGCGCGAAAGCGATGCCGTGCCTTTAACCTTCGCATATACTCGTGATAATCGGCTTAGCGCGACTGCCCGTTTATCTCAGCTACTGCCAGCTGTTCTTGAAAATGACTCGCCGATTAAAGGTACGGTGTACATTTCTCACAATATGGTATGACTTACATATGCTCGGATCACGTCTTAGAGATCGGCGGGCGTATCTATTGGGAGGGAAAGACATCCACGGCAAGTCGTGTGCAATTGGGAACTGTTGCAGCTATTGCATCCGATGAACTTCCTCCTCAACTTCGCATGGATGGACTGGACAAAATTATTCTTTTCCCTAATGAACACGGAGATTACGAGTGTGAATTATTTTGGGATGGTGTTATACCATCTCCTGCATTGTCGGGCAGTCATGTGCGTGTTTTCACATTGATAATAATTTCTATT
>KN833021.1:173014-243032 GCA_000827315.1 Piloderma croceum F 1598 | reverse complement strand
CCGGTGTGCAAATCGGACTATTACCCTGATCGGATAACATACCGAGGGGAGGACAACGAGAGGTTGCAAATGCTGGAATATGATGCCACATATATTCGGATATCAAAGCATGGTATATGGGCACACAGAAAAATTGCTGTTGCTCAGGAGAATGCACTCCTCCGCTTCCATGCTGGCTGGTCCAATTTTGCAGATTGGATTAATGATACCGTGACAGGGGACAACAAAATGACATACCAACAGTCACAACATCTCTTCATAGAGCACTTTTCGCGACGTCTTCTTGTCGCTCACCGCAAGCAAGACATATTTTCTTGCCCAGCTCATCCCAGCGCACAGCTCCTTGCAAGAAGTGTTCGCAATGTGATAGGACGTAACGGCGGGTCAATAGCAAGTTCTATGAAGCATGGGTGTATGGATTGCACCCACCGGAAGCGATATAGATCTGATTTGATAAACGAGGGTGCTATATTGGAAAATTCCGTTGATGGTGTTGCAATCGAAAACATCGGTAATGAGCTAGCGGAGGTATGCCATCCACCTCCAAACTTAATTATAAACTCTGCATATTACTGAGCTCTATCCAAGAATGTACCGCAAGAAGCTGATGCAAATCTGCTGCCACACCTTTTGCAACAACCAGTGCAACAAGAAGCACCACCTGAAGGAGTCCCTCGTGGGTATGTTCGCCTAAGTGTAATGGATGGGAAGAGTCTAAAGCACAAAGTGAGCATATTCCTTTAGCAAAAGTCAACATGAAACCCACAATATTATGTTCTAGATATGCACACTCGCAGACTGTCAAGAACCATTGGTGAACTACAAAAATGGACGCTTCTGTGAAACACACCTTGACATGCGCAATATTTGTGGCATCATACCCTGCGGACGGCCAATTCGATTCATGGGAGCGGTGACATGTGACGAAGCCTCGCATGTTGAATGGCACAAACAATGGATGAACCGTTTCAAGCGGCTATTGTATCCAGGTGTTCGGCGTGTCATACGTCGCCAGAATGCGGCTACGGGGGAGAATAACCCAGATCCCAACCAACAGGCAAACGGCAATCCCGATGCGAATGCGCCGACCTTGAATGTTCAGTTACCTCCATTGCAGGACACACCTGGGCATAAGGTTGTGCATACATTCCGGGCTGGGACTATATACTGTGTTCAGACAGTTCAGTGGGCCTGTGGTATTCCAGTTGGCTGGGGCAAATGCTACAAATCGGAGAGCTCACCCCAAGTTTTATCTATCTTGGACAATATCTGGGACGATCATCCAGAGTCAAAGCCGGGCTTCATCGCATATGATGATGCTTGCGATTTGCTCCGTCACATTGTCACTCAGGATCCAACCAGTGGCTGGCTTGAAAGCACAAAGTTTATCGTTGACGCCTGGCACTACATTGGACACAGGGCAACAGATGTTTTGTGTCGGCTGTGGTGTAATCCGGCACCTACAAATGGATCACAGCCAGATCTAGTCCTCACCGAAGTAGATGATGATGGGAACTCACATGCTACCCGTGCCTTCAACACAGAGACTGCCGAGCAGTTAAATTCGTGGCTAGACGGCTTCGAAGCACAGCTCAGTCAAATGACTGATGTCAACTTCGATATTTTCATACATGTACTGTTCCTGTTGTTCGCAGAGCTGACAGAAAGGAGAATTGCAAAGAAAGGCCGAGAGTTGCCTGATGACTTCTGGGAGGAGGGAGATTGATGACGCTAGCACAAACAAGAACCGATGTAATGTCTTAGGCTCACGGCGAATGTGATACACTCAGATACTTGTATTCCGTCATATTGCCCAATCTAAGGCTGAACACACATCAATGTAGGAAAATCTTCCTCAGTGTATGGCACCCTTCACTAACATACAGCATCTTTCGCCAAAGTATGGCACCCTTCGCCAGCATACGGCACTATTTGCCAGCAGATGACCAACTTTGCCAATGGACACCGAACACCGCCGCATTGAGTCGAAGTTTCGTAGCGGCCGATGCACCATAGCACAAGATGCCAAAATGTGATGGACAATGATGAAAGTTGTTGAGAGCCAGCGGCAGACGATGCATTTCGTCGATGTCCACTGGACTTTGATGGACTCCAGCGTGAAAACGATCGGACTCTGCCGGATTTGGCAAGAGTTGTCAGGGCCGGGCATATTACTGCCCAAAGTCCCGATTTTCGGTGAAAAGTGCATCAGACATGGTTCAAGAACCCCCAAATTCGGTGCAACATGGTACCATAGATATCGGCGCCGGAGGCCCTAAATTCGGTGATTTGCATCGGACATTTCGGCTCCAAACCTCCAAAATTCGGTGGTACCGGTATGAGACATTCATAGGGATTAGCCGGGGTCCTGTTCTACGTTCTGGTGGATACTTATTGTCTGTTCACACGGTCACCGTGAGCATCCGAACGACATTTGATCTCGTGAGTGCATTCTAGATTATCATGTCCATTTAGCTTAACAGCTGCTCAACATCCCCAGTAATTCAATGTCGTGAGACGGCCAGTTCTTTTTATTTTTATTGGGAATTTCTGGACTTGGGTTTGTCCCCGTCCGCAGTCTTCTCCTCTTACTCAGTAGTATGTAGTCTAATATGTAGTGGAGTTCAACGGGCACAACCAACCGACTTGGTTCCATACATACTAGTTATAACTTAAGTATAGTAATTAACCGCCAAATAGATTACGTAATCGATTATTTTCTTCAACTTCGCCGATCACTCGATAATTGACCTCAGCGCTGAGCTTCCAGGCTGAGATGGACACAGAACACAATGCGGACGACGACATGCCCAGGGTCAAACGATTCAAGGTCCGTAACTCGTTCAACCACCATTTCTCTTGTACCTCATTAAATGCTGCAGCACCAATCATATCAAGCGTCATTGAAAGACGTCCATCTGCCATCTGCCCTTAGCCTTTCACAGGCCCAATTTGACCATGAAATAGCTGTCCGTTTACCGAGTATATACATTTTAAATTTTTTATCTCTAACGAAGGACTCAGGACAACGAATCGCACTTCCACGCTTCCCTCGATCACTGGCGTCAACTCAATCTCTCCCCAGCCTTTTTGCGCTTCGCAAACAAGGGAGATGGGTTATCTGCATCGATGCCGCTTCTTTTACATCACTGTAAGGAAGTGGTAGGTCTTTGGGTTGAGGCCGTAGAGGCAGGTGATGATGAGTCGTTGGCCGCATTGCTTGAGTACGTATTTTGTTTCCATTATTTTAGTTGTTGACTGAGCGTACTCTTGTGTGAAGTTTATTACAGAAGCTGATATATGATTTACGAACGACGCTACTGCCGTCGTATAATGAACTGCTCATGCAGCTGCTCGCTTTACTCCGTCGGTCTATACCCACACAGGCACTGACAGCGCTCTTAGCCACCTTGTCTGCATTATTTAAGTACCTATTAATCACGTCCACCAACAATACAGATGTGGCTCAGGTCGCGGATCAAAATGTAGGCCATGATGGGGACGACGACCTATTAAAAGCCACATGGAAGCAGATCCTGCGCTCACTTCCGCGGTGTAATGTGGAGGTACAAAGAGCCGTGGGGGAATTATGGGGTGTTGGCGTTTTGAGAAGGGTTAGAGGGAAAGAGAGAGAGAGGACTGTGGGTTTTTTGATCGAGGGTGAAGGGGACGGTATGCAGGGGAAGGGAGTGCAGGACTTTTGTGCTTGGTGTGTTGTCTCGGCCTGCAAGGTTTGTTTTTTATTTTCACTCTTCGGAAGTTTTGGCGATTCGTGCGTAGGAGCTTGTGGGTTCTTGCGATTTCCTCCCACCTCAATCATAGTTGGTTCAGAAATCAGTTCTGAATCTGATTTCCATGGATTTATTTGCGTTTTGGTTGGCATCTGAAGGATGCCTCGGACGAGTTGCTTGTTATTCTACATATTTCATTCGATTTAATCTATCTTCCCCGGTCTATCTCATCCGTATCACATCTTTGCTGACTTCTACATCATCTTCCAATAGTCGGTATCACAGACTCTACACACCTCAACCACGTCCATAATCGGTTCACTCCTCACATACCACTTATCATCCACACACCCCGCAGCCGATTCGTCACAAACACATACACTCATCCGGCGTGTGCTGACGGCGTTGATCCACCACTGTAAATCGCGAGACGAGTTCACGGCAATTGGGGATTTGATTGTAGAGCGGTTCTGTGCAGTTGGTGGGAGGTTTGGGGCTGATGGTTTGGTCGAAGATGAAGTACGAACAGGAGGTGCAAGAATAGCAGATGATGATGAGACGATACGAATACAAGGCAGCGGGAAGGAACGGGCGTTGGTTAGTGGCGAGGTAGGACTTGTTCGACGCGTTCTTGAGGTCGTGTCTGTACCGTGTTCTGTTAGACAGGGATCGAGGATGTCGCGTAAGTTCCTTCTACTTCATACCCCGTCCTTTATTTAATTTCCTATTCAAAATACTTACCCCACCACAACAGAAAAACAACTATCAGCTCTCGCGTCCGAGCTTCCCGCCATCCTCCTCAAGCTTCAAGACACACGTATGCAACCACCCCCAGACGCTCAATCTCTCGTATCAGCACTTTTGAGATGCATCGCAGCCCTCTTGACAGCGGGTGATATGGCGCTTTGGCTCGGCCCAGGTCGGAAGATCTTGGTTCAATCGTGGGATACGCTCGACCTCGATTTTGCGACGCGTCTGCATGGAGCACTGGCTGAGAAGGAGCTCGGATGGGGTGGGTGGAAGGCCGTTGGGTTACAAGGTGTTTTAAAAGTGACTGGGACGGCTTCGGGAGTGGGTTTGGTGGATAGGACCGTTAGGTTGTTGGCGGCGTTGGTTCGGGATGGGAGAATTACAGCTGGGGATGTGGATGCTGTGTGGAGGGACAAGATTGCTAAGTGGGCGGGGGGCAGGCTGAGTTGTTGGGAAGGTGGGGAGGAATCGGAGGTGGAAGAGCTAACCGACATCTTATCCCTTGCTCCTTTCATTCCATCATTACACACGCACCTCATCAAGATCATCTCACGGACCCTTGAGACTTCCCAGTCACGGGCTGAGGTTGAGATGGAATATACAGCAACACATGCAAACGTTACGTGGGTGCTTGGATCGTGTATACATGCCCTAGCCAAGACGATGACGACGGGGAGTCCCGCGCAAGTCAAGGAGATATGCGAGGAGTTCGAATTGGCAGGATGGGTGGAGAAGGTTGTTGGGAAGTGGGCGTGGTCTGGGTGGGTATTGAGTGGGTTGGTAGGTGTCGTCAAAGCTAGGTAATGTCTGTGATTTATTCGAAGATGATAATCTAAGCTAATATCTAACCGTTTGTCAGCTCGATCGACAAGGAGCTGCTCCCTCTATCCACGCTCTATCCAGTATTACAAGACTCCCTCCTCTCCCACTCACGGTCGGTCCGTCTGTCCACCCTCCGTCTCCTTGCCTCTTCTACGATCGGCTCTTCTCCAGGCGAACGAGAGGTTGTGAAGAGATGTTTACAGGGGGAAGAAGTGCCGTTGGACGTACAAGGGGTAAGAGAACGTGTGTTAAGGATTGGGCGGGTTGGACAGGTCGTTAGAGATGGGGATGAGAGGGGGGCGGACATCTGTGCCAGATGGCTAGTCGGTACGTCTTGGCAACACCTGTTGGTTGTTGGTATGTGCGGCTGACTAGGTGCTTTTCTCTCTCTTCGTAGCACAATTGAAAGTCAACTTGAGGCCACTGTGGTCTCCTGCTGCTGAGGCGCTGGCTTCGCTGTCTCAACGGTTTAGAGACCTCTCGTGGGGGTTGATATTCAGTGAACTACGTGCGGTGTGTCGAATACAAGGTGTCGATCGAAGTACTCCTAGTTGGATGGTTGGCCCTTCTGCTGAAGCGGAAAATATGGATGACGAAATCGACGAAGAGGAGCGGACGTGGAGAGATCCGGGCGCTCATAAACTGCGCTCGGCTGTTGGTAAATGGATGAGGGAAGATCATCAGCGGCAGGAGATTATACGCGTGAGTCTCGATGAGCAAGAACTGATATTGTCAATGACCTGATCTATATTCGTTACCAGAACCAAAAGTCGAAGGAACACTTAGATCACAATTCATATGAATCTCAGCTGCTCATGACTCTTGGCGAATCCTCCTCGTTGGCAGAGAAGCACAATCGCGATCTCGTCCCTTTCTTCCTGTCCTTTGCCGGTCCTGAATCATCGTCCAAACTTCCTCGTTTCAAGCTCAACGCCTGGTTAACACTATTCAGCAAGTTCACAAATCCCAAGGCTTTACATTCAACAGATGTCTTACATTCACTCTATCTGTCGTTATTATCCCATCCCGATCGCTCGTTGCAGAGACTGTCACTGACATGCCTGCTGGCGTACAAGTCTGCCCATCTTGCACCGCATGAAGACCGACTGACTGCCCTGCTTGATGATACACGATGGCGAGAGGAATTAACAGCTCTCGATATGGACAAATTCCAACCCCAAGATCGCCCCGAGCTCGTAGGTGTCATCATCCGACTCCTCTTCGGGATGATGCTTGAGAAGAGGGGACGATCACGAGGAGTAGATCGTCGTGCTGCTATATTGGGCACATTAGGAGGATGCACTGATCAAGAGCTGGAATTGCTCGTTGATCTAATGTTGCGACCAATGGAATCTGATAGTTCGGCACGTCGAGAAGGTGAATTCGTACTGCGTCCGGTGCCTGCGATTATTTCCGACAAGCAGCAAGTTGGATATTTGACATTGTTGGGCGACGTTTTGAAGAACCTTGGACCGCGGTTGATTGCGTGTTGGCCTGCGCTCTTGGGAACCACTATCGACCTGCTTGGTCATTCGCAATCCCACATTGATTCTGCTCAGCAGCAGACTGTTGGTGTTGAGGCGCCTGAAGATGAAGCGGACATGGAGGAACTGGATGATGTCGATGAATTAGGATCGTCGTCGAAGATCACTCGTTCTGTTCGACAACTTGGGCTGAAACGATTCGCGGACTTCTTCCGAAATTCAGGGGCATTCGATTTCGCGCCTTATATGCGAGAGTCTTTCAGGGCGTTCATTTCTCCGCGTCTCCCAACTCTTGATCGAGAAAACACCCAAGCTCCATCAGCGCTATTGGAAATTGTCTACGCGTGGACGCTAGAGCGCGACCATGTGCGGTTTTTGGTTGATTTCGACTCTCGCACACTGTCCCAGGTCTATGCGTGCTTGGTTGCAACCAACGTCAAACCTGCTGTAATCTCACGAATATTTGATATCGTTGATCGAATATTGGCATTCCCAACCGACGAGTTTATGACTGAGCATGTTATCAAACCTCATGCATCCCTACTCCTCACCAACCTAGCTCTGCTCGTAGAGCGGACCCAAGGTGTTGCTGTCGTCTCCAGCCCGCTCGGTCAACGACAAATTGGGATTCTGTCAGAAATTGCTCAATATCTTACAGACGCTACGCAAGCTGCGACACTGCTTGGACTGTTTTCACCGCTTCTCCGGAAACCGTCGAGACTCGTCGCTGAAAAGGTTAAGGTCAACTTACTCAAGATCACCAGCAACCTCCTTTCGCTCATCCCAGATTTGTCCGATCGAAGAACGCCTGTGTTCACAAAGACATATGACCTTCTTGCACGGTTGTTCCAGAGCCTTCGCTCCAGTCAAGCCCGCGTCGCCTTAGTTACAGCCTTCCGTCGCCTAGCGCAGCTTAATCCATCTTTAGAGCCTTTGGCCGAGCTTTTGGGATCTCTTAATGCATACTCGGCCCGACGAATTGATGAACCTGACTTCGATTGTCGCCTCGAGGCCTTTGCGGTATTAAATGAAACATTATACATCTCGCTGTCCAAGGAAGACTGGCTAGCGGTTCTGTACAATATGCTGTCCTTCATCCAGGACGCGAATGAGTTGGCAGTGCGGACCAATGCGTCGTATACCCTCAAACGCTTTGTAGATCTTGTCGCAAGCTCCACTGGTCCGGAGTACGAGGCACAATTCGTCCGAATGCTGTACCCGGGGCTCAAGAACGGCCTGCGATCCAAGAACGAATTAGTCAGGGCCGAAGTTCTTGGAGTCATTGCATATGCAGTCACTAAATGTGATCGCATCGATTTCTTGAGGGAAATGCAAGTCTTACTTGCAGGAGGAGATGAGGAGGCAAATTTCTTCAACAATATCCATCATGTTCAAATTCACAGACGCACTAGAGCCCTTCGTCGATTAGGCGACCAATGTGCTGAACATCGTTTGCGCAGCACTACACTTGCTGACATTTTTGTGCCTCTGGTCAGCAATTACATCGTCACCGCTGCGTCACTGGATCATCATCTCGTCAATGAGGCCATCATTACAACCGGACGCATGGCGAAACAATTGGCATGGGGTGCATACTATGCGTTGGTTCAACGGTATCTGAAATTATCTCGGGATAGGGATGAATCAGAGCGCGTATATGTACGAACGCTCGTGGCCGTTCTCGAAAACTTCCATTTTCCCATGGAGGAGATTGTACCGCCGCAAGTCTTGGAGATAGCTGATGTAGATGCTGATGCTGAAGAAGATGATGGTGAACCCGACGATCCATCTTCAAACAACGTGACATCGCCACCTGCGCTACTAATAGACATGGGAAAGATCGCTGATGCGGTCAACTTGCGACTCCTACCCAACCTTCTTCATCACCTCGAGAAACGTGATGTCACCGAGGACAGCTTGCGAATACCTATTTCGATTGGTATAGTCAAGGTCGCCAAACATCTACCAGAAGCCACGCGTGAACCACAGATTGCCCGATTGCTCACCATCCTTAGTCAAATATTACGAAGTAAATCTCAGGAAACTAGAGACTTAACGCGGGACACTTTGTGCCGCATCGCGGTCATACTGGGTTCATCTTATATTCCGATTATGATGCGCGAGATGCGAGGCGCTTTGCTTCGAGGTCCTCAACTCCACGTACTAGCGTATGTCGCCCATGCGTTATTGGCCTACGTAACAACTACAGAACACGTCGAATCATTTCAAGCACTGGATGGTTGCGTCAGTGATGTCGCACACGTATCTGCCGAGGTCGTGTTCGGAGAATCAGGTAAGGATGTGCAATCTGAGGACTTCAAGACGAAAATGCGAGAAGTCCGGTCATCCTCCGCGAAAGGACTTGATTCGTTTGCAATCATGGCCAAATATATCACTCCATCCAATATCAGTGGCCTCTTATACCCTCTTCGGTCCATCATGCAAGAGACGCAGTCTGTCAAGACCATCCAGCTCGTGGATGAGGTTTTGCGAAGGGTTGCTTCAGGTTTAAATTCCAACAAGCATCTCGCTCCTGCAGAGTTGCTGGTTCTCTGTCACACATTGATCAGCCAGAACGCACGATTTCTCAAAGATGCTGCATCGTCCAGAAAACGGAAGGGGGCCTTGAAAGGAGACGCCATTGTTCAAATTAAGAGGCAGGTGACGGTAGAAACCGATCATTATGGAAACAATTCGTTCCGGTAAAATAACTTTCCGTACCCCATATACCTTTTACTCATGCACGATATTCAGATTCGTTGTCTTCGGTTTGGATCTTTTCAACACCGCGTTTCGACGTAGTCGATTTGACTTCAAAGATGCCGCTATCATGGCACGCTTGGAACCTATGGTGCCCGTCATCGGCAACACGCTGTATTCGAATAACGCCATGGTAATCACGTCGGGAATGAAAGCAGCTGCTTCAATCGTGAAAGCTCCATTGAAATCTCTCGACAAATCACTTCCCGTGTTTATTCGCCAAATCATTGACATCGTGAAACAGACTGGAAACACGGAATCAGACACCGTGCAAACGGCTTTCAAGTCTTTGGCGACCATCCTGCGTGATTGTCCGGCTGCCCAAGTCAAAGAGAAGGATCTTGTATACCTTTTGGACCTCTTGTCCCCTGATCTCGAAGACCCTGTGCGACAAGCCTCTGTCTTCTCGATGCTCCGAGCTATCGTGTCCCGGAAATTTGTTGTCCACGAAATCTATGACCTAATGGACAAAGTGTCCGAAATCATGGTGACTAATCAATCAAACCAAGTTCAAGAACTCTGTCGCTCTGTTCTATTGCAGTTCCTCTTGGATTATCCCCAAGGCAAAGGTCGTTTACGAAATCAAATGACCTTCCTGGCCAAGAATTTGTCCTATGTGTACGAAAGTGGGCGAAAATCTGTCATGGAGCTGCTTGGGGCCATCGTGTTCAAGTTCGAGATCGGTGTCGTTCGGGAATACGCGGACCTCCTCTTCGTCGGCCTTGTCATGGTTATCGCTAACGACGACTCTGCAAAATGTAGGGAAATGGCAGCCGAATCAATCAAGAATCTTATATCCAGGCTCGATGATGACCATCGCAGGATCATTATGTCTCACCTGCATTCATGGGCGTCTCAGCATTCACAACCTCAGCTCGCAAGAGTATCGTCACAAGTCTATGGTCTCATCATCGATATTCTCCAACACGACTCATTATCCTACGTAGCTAACATGCTTGAAGACGTCAATGCAGCTCTCGAACGCAGTAAGCGAGAGTTGGACTCAATCACTGCTGAAGCCGGAAGTGCCGAAGTCGACCTTGAATGGCAGGTTCCATATCATGCCTTGGTAGTCATATCAAAGGTCCTGCGCGTATTTCCCAATCTAACAGCACAGCCCGACGAGGTGGACTGGGATATCATCGTGGGACATCTTCTCTTTCCTCACGCATGGGTTCGCATGGCATCATGTCGGCTCCTTGGACTTCTTTTCACCGCTGTTCCCATAGCGGCTCCAAGACTAGACTTACTCGCCACATCTCCTTTCTCTTGGTCAGGCATGCGGGAAGTCGCGCAGAAGTTATGCTCGCAGTTGAAAAGCGAACATTTAGATGCACCACTCGGCCTACAGGTCGTGAAAAACATCCTATACATCGGGAAATGCTTTTATGCAGTGCCCGTCTCTTCCACGGATGACGGTGGTGAAGGGGCAAACGACATGGATAGCGACGACGGAAACGATGGAGATGCCCAAGAACGTAATCCGTTACCTTGGCTATTCTCAAAACTTTCATATCAGGTCAGGTCGGCCCACATCGGTCGAAGAAACCGCTCTTCCAGTACAGTACGTGACCCACACTCTCGTTCGATGCCAAAGTCTAACGTATCATATTTAAGAACAATTGGTCTCATCAGCCATTATCAATCCTACGGTGGTTTGCGGCTATGGCATCATATATGGACCCAAGCCGACTCGAGGATTTTCTTGTCCATATCCTTTCTCCAGTCTATCGAATCATCGAAGACGATACAATCCGCGACGCTCATATGGGTGAGTGACGGATGGTAATTATGATCCCGATTTTCACGTTGCTCACGATGCCGACCCCCTTAGACGAACTAAAAACACTTGCAGTTGAGCTACAGGATCTTTTACAGTCCAAGGTCGGCACGATAAAGTTTGCCAATGCATACAGCCGGATACGCCAGAGTGTTCTCTCGGTTCGGCGCGACCGTCGGACAGCCCGAGTAATGCAGGTTCGTATATCACAGTGTCATTGTCTATACGCTGATACCGAAGTCGATCACAGGCAACTACAAACCCAGAGGCCTCTGCGAAACGGAAGCTGCAGAGAAATTCCATAAAGAAAGACAGCCGGAAGAGAAAAAATGCTGCGTTTGCGTAAGGCTGCTTTATTGCCTCGATGCGAGAATTTTCCAGCTGACTGGCGTAAATTTCAGTGATAATAAAGGTCGAATTAAGCGGAGACGTGAAGAGTAGCTCTACGTGCTGTGTATGTTTTGCAAACAGCTCAATAGCAAAGTACCCATTCTCAGCCCGTTTCCATGTGTTATTTCGACGTTCCTTAGCAACAATATTATTGGATCACTTCACACCCGGCGGAACCTGTCTTCTGAATGTCCAATTTTGTACATGTCACGAACGAACGACGAGCAGCATGGGAGATATGCGCGCGGACCATGATTTCCCTTGCACACTGCGTCTCGGGACTGCCTGAGTGAAACATGTACGGGAACGTGAGTATGTCCAGGGTTCAACTGGCTACCGTAAAGCATAAAATCGATTCCAAGTCTCCATAGTTTCAGCACATTTACACATTGTAATGAAACAAAGTGAAGGTCTCTGGAATCAGTCTGTGCAGCTAATTACAGCGGATACTCGGATGGTGAGTTGTCGTCGAATATGGACCCTGTCGTCCGTTGTTCATATTGTCAGTATATATATGCGAAATTAGTTAGAGTTCGTACAGTACCATTGCAGTGACAATCGAGCGATAGACGACGGGTTGTGAGCAATATAGTGGTTGGACCCACCGCCAGGCACTTCTGCCATTCACTGCGAGCTAGGCCCACCTGTGCCTCACATGTTTAGTACCTATAACGGTAATGGACTGGGTATAGATTCCATTACCGTTATCGCTAAGTGAGGCCTCTATGCACCGCCCACTGGAATTCCAGTGGATAAGACCCTGTACCCTGGCCAAGCCTTACCGAAAGAGGCTGCAATGTTATTGACGGCGGTGCTCCCTTAACTAGTCGTGCCGCCCGCCGCCCTGACTAGTTGATCGTGCCGTCGGCATATCCGCTTTGAGCTCATCGTGGTTAAACAGCGAGCTCATGTTTAGTTTCAATTCTCGTCATTTTGCTCTGTAGTTTTGTTGGTAGTTAGGCGCATGTAAATGAACCGCAAATATGGCTGTGTTGGCTCCGGCAATGTGTGCTAAAAATGACATGGGTGCTTTGTGCTACTACTCTTCATCATCTGCGGCTTTGCGTTTCACTCCCTTTGTGACCTCCTCCTTCCCGTACACATCTTCCCCGAGCGCAAGCCGGGACCGATTGGAAGCCTTCCGTGCAGCCCAGGCAGCAGGAGATAGCTTCTCAGCCTTGCATGATCCCGAGTTGACAGCGTCATACAGCTGCTCAACCTGAGCAATTGTCTTGAAGGCGGATGGCGAGACGAAATCTGGGCATGTCCAGCCCACAATGACCACGCCCAGCTTCTCGGCAATCTTCTTCTCATAGTTGTCAAATTCGAGGCGCTTGATGGGCTTGCCGGATAGAGTTTCTATTTGTACATTAACAGTGAATGACAAACGGAGAATAGTGGTGTCACTTACCAATCTGAGCCCGAAGGGTCTCGCGAATGTGGCCCTTCATCTCGTCCTTGCGGAGCTCATGGTTGTGAAGTACACCTGCAGAGCAAAACAATTAATCATATTTGTCGTCACAGGAAGATGAATAATATGCAACGGACCGGCTATGCCATTAATTGCGAATGCCTCAAACTGGTTCACCCATATCAAGGGCTGCACCTTCGTGACAGTGGTCAAAAAGGCCTTGGCAGCCGGCGTCAAGAATGTTACGGTCTTGGACAAATGCCTAGCAGAGCTCCGCACACAAACCATGATAAACTCCATACCGTCCCGTGTATGAAGATTGGTCAGCTGTTAAGGTGGTATCTCATGAGAAAAACAATGAAGATATACAAAGGTGAACATATGAACGTACCTCACGTCGTACACGTTCCATGACAGCCCGAGCATCCTGCAACTGGGCTTGAGGCCTTCGCACAATACCAGTGGTTTCTTCTTGACGCGAAAGTGTTAGCTGGTCTATCAATACTTGCTGCAGGTCCTGCGAGAGGTGTTGGTACCCGCCAAGATGTTTTGCCTCGCCGATGATTGTCCGTATGCTATCTTTAGTTGGATCATCCACCCCTAAACATACAAGTCAGTAAATTTCTTATGCACGAAGGTACTGGTGTCACGTACAAGCACCTTCACAACGGGCCTCACAGTGAGCATAGGCGTTGTTGATGCCAACAGTGCGACGTGACTTCAGCACATGTCCGCCTAGGTGAATAAGTTCCTGTATGACCTCAACGGACTTGCCGTGCTTCATTGCAAGTCCATCAATGATTGTGTCGACGGAGGTGATGGCCACTTCAATGTCCTCGTTCAAGCTATGAGCAGCCGCTGTTGAAATGGCCTTCTTATGGGCCTTCAGCAAAGGAGATATCTTGGCAGGCCTGGCACGCTTGCGAACAGGTTCACCGTTAGCCAATGTTTTCACCATCGGAGTGGGGAAGAAACAAGAGAGTATCGTACCTTATATACGCATTTTCCGCTGGCACCATAACATTCACAAACAATGGAGGGCCGCGGGAGGGCTGAGCGACATTCAATCAGCACGGAGCTCATTGCTGTAATATTGGAACATGGTCAGAGCAGCAAAAAATGGAGTAAATCAGCAAAAACAACTTGTGTACAGGTATATGAAAGACGAGGCATAGAACAAGTGTGTGACTAGGTAATACTGGACATAAGACCTACCAAAGCTTTAGCGGAGCCCAAACTCAACCCAACTCTCTCCATAATGCTACTCTCCCAAAGGGCCCTTCCGGTGAACAAATAGATGTCACGGACTATCTCATGATCATCAGTGCCGCCTTTTCCGATGTCCTTCATGAAATCCTCAACAACATTCGGTAGGGAGCTGCCAGTGACACCCGAAATGGTGCCAGACACTACGGGTGACGAGAGGGTCACAGTTGATGACAGCGTCAATGAAGATGGCAATAGGCTGGTTGTCTGCACTTTGATGGGTGTCTTGTGCAAGGTGGCAGGTAGAGCAGCGTGAGACGGGGGTTGTGCCGAAGTGTGCGTACGACGTGATTTTGCTCTGGGTGTGGGTGGTGACGAGTCATGTGTATGGTAAGCTAAAGCTGACTCCGTGAGAGAACTCGCAGTGGAGATACTCGATGAAGTTGAAGGGGGACACTCCATTCGGACCTTTGGAGCCCTCGCCAAAGATGCGAAATGCTGCTGGGCTACTACACCTGCACCTTTTACTGGGGACGAAGGAGGTGACATGGCCTGCGCAGGGAGGTAATTCTCATTGACCGCGCGCAATAGCCAGTCCTCCCTGTAGGCACCCGCAACATCATCCCTAAATATCTCTGCCATATGAGCGAGCCCATCCGATGCTCCAGGATTGTTAAGGAGCATTGTGCTTGCGTGCACAGTAATATTATTGCCAAGTGAGGCACCGGGAGCGCATTCCCCGTGGATGTGAAAAGTGACACTACCAAGTGCCGTTGTTCTGTCAAGTGCCTCAATCTAAAGGTGGTGGGATATTAGTATCTATCTCCTCTGTTAGAGCTCAAAAACGTACGATGTCAGCAACGAGGTGAAACCCGTTACTCCTTGTCAGCTTTCGCGATTGGGAGTCCCTGTGCCAGGCTGAATGAAAGCCTTGTTGAGAAGTACTGATTCCAAGCCCGTCACTTGCGCAGCCAGCACTAAGCCTAGCCATTTCGGAGGCGAAAAACGGGCGAAGACCCAACGATGGCTCAGTCATTTGATGGTGCCAACGGTTGTTAATTTCTTCATGCCGGAATAGGCTCCATCGGAGAGTATCCTTCTGATTGTTCATGCAAATGAGGAAGAAAGATAGCGGTGGGAGGAGGTAGAATGTCAAATAAACGTTGAACAGTGCAAGTTGGTTGAAAGGAAGAAGCGTGGGACAAAATATGCAGAAAGCGTTCGTCTTCAAATGGCAATCGCGAGTGCTACTAATGTGGCCGTAATCTAATCTCTCCTGTTAATTGCACGATATAGCCATGTTGTGGACATCTACAAGGGCCAATTCATCAATGGTTCTCAAGTGTAGATGTTGGCAAGCATTTTGATTATTAGAGAATTATTTATTGCCCGCTATTCCTAGTGAGTTCAGTGATTCAAGTTCCAATGTGACCATCTGTCTCACACACAAAGGCCCATACAGTGGCCCAACTGTCATCCTTAATCGATAAACAATGCCATTATCAAATCACTGTAGTCTATCCATGCAAGTATGTGTATGATTTGCATCTGGGAGATGCGGATTGCACTGTTGAAGCTACGAAGCTTTACACCTTACATAGACTGGTCACTGAGTCAATATCAAGCAAGTCGGTCTTGGTCTCTCCGTACTAATGTTCATTCAATATTTCAAGAGACAAGGTGAATCTATTCATCATCTGCTACGGGAATGGATAGCTGTTCAAAGAACTGCTCTATATTTTGTAATTCAGCTACCACGATATCATCCTCGTCCGGCTCTGGTTCCTCATCATCCTCCGGATCCTTCTCCAAGTCATCATCCGTGTCCATAGAGTTCTCTATACTGGCACGGCCAATACGGGTGCCTAAGCTGGTAATGCCGTTATAGCAAGGGAGCTTGTAAATTTCTGCGATGCGCGCTCTATGCCGCCGGTTGACATGGACACGCCGGTCACAAATATCACGCAGTTCTGTTGCAAGAAGTATATCAGTTTCTTCTAGGCGTGTAATGTGCCTCTTGAGGTCAAGCTCTTCATCTCGTATAGATGTAGCAACCCTCCGAACTTCTAAGTTCAAACGTTCGCGTTCCTCATATGCACGAGTGAGCTTGAGGTGGTGGATACCAGCTTGGCGGTTGACAGCTTGAGCCCACGGCTGTGCTCGAATATCCTCACGACACTCCCTGAGAAGAGAGAATTCAGCCAAGGTGCCATACGCAGATACACTTTTCCAGTCTAGAACAGGCCGACGCAGCTGCACAGCCATCACATTATATTTCTTGAGGGCATTCTGGATCGCCTTGCAACGTGCTTTCAAGCCCTTGTTGATGTGGACGCGCAACTTATATCCTACGCAGCTTTAGTAGTGGTTTATTTCATAAACTAACACAATACTTACCTGTTCCCGCGAGCCCCATCTTTGACAGTTCAAACAGCCGTTGCACTACGAGTGCTTCGAGTTTATTGAGTGCTTTCTGGAAGTCTCGAACCCGCGTATACTCAACAGCCCTCTTCCATTCATCAGAATCGGGAGTCCAGCGGTTGTCGATACCATGCAACACCTCGAAAGCCAATAGCATCTCACGAACCTGAGTGAGCGACTCAAAGGCATTGAGTTTTCCCATTGCTACTCGTCCACGAAGCTCTGCAGAGTGTTCCTCTGCTCCCAACAAGCTGATCTTCTCGAATTGGTCGCTAGAGTAGTTTTGATACAAAAGGACATTTATGGTAAATCTATGATAACTCACCTTGCATCTTTGTAGACGATAAGGAGACTGATATACTTGGATGCGATCACGTCAGCCGCAGGTTCTTTCTTGCGCGATGCCAGGTAGACACGTTCAGCTTCAAGATGTCTAGCATAGTCACACTCGTCTGGTGTTGTCTCTGACTCGAAA
This sequence comes from Piloderma croceum F 1598, assembly GCA_000827315.1. NCBI lineage: Eukaryota > Fungi > Basidiomycota > Agaricomycetes > Atheliales > Atheliaceae > Piloderma > Piloderma croceum. The sequence goes on along the minus strand of KN833021.1, from coordinate 225,802 downwards.
GCAGCGATAGCGTTTGGCATCTCTCGCAGTATCTGATCAACCTGCTTATAGTTGTTGAAGAGGAATAACGCTGGCGGGCACACGTTAGCTCCGATTCTAGCTAGTACAAGGATCTGCTTACTGAGCTCTGCGTATTTATCCTCATCCCATTGCGTAAAGTGCATATCCATTGCTTGATGCCGATGGAAACGTGTCGCATGACGAGTGAGTCGTGCGAGGAAGTTAGACGACGAGAAGACGCGCTCGCATCCTTCAAAATCTTCGAGGCCAAACCCAACTACATATAAAGGATGGTGATCAAGTTGGCAGGCGCGGTTATGTGCGTAGCCGTGGAAGGTGGGGACAACAAGCTGTAGAGCTTGCTCGCGTGCAGCAGGGGCAAGAGAACTCTTCGCCACCGTGGCAAGGAAGGAGCAGGCTATGTCATAGCCGATACCGAGGTCTTTCCCGTACACCTTGAGCAACCGTCCAACGATGGCCAGGGGATATTTTGCTCTGTCATTCAGATTAGATTGGATGAGAACTAATGTTTATTATGACTTACAATTCTCCGCTTCGAATCATATCTAGTATCAGCCAGATAAACCCATGGCGACATGCTGCTAAAAAGATACCAGACTCCCGATATATCGCCCACATGCGCTTCATGACATCGCTCATGGCAGCCTGCCAGCGATCTGTACAGGTTGTGCCCTCCGTGTCACCATCTGCGGCGCCAGCTTGCTCTCTGTCTGCCGCATAGGTTGGAAGTTCATCGGCCTGGAATTTGTTTGGGTAAGTAGTCACAACTGTATGCAGTGCTCGCTCACGTCTTTCTTCTTGCGCGGAGCTCTCGGTTTTACATCATCCTTGAATATATTAACTTCTTCTTCGCTTATAAGATAGCTGCTTGAAAACTTCCGTGGATCTTCGTGGAGATCGTTGCGCATTGCCACTCGTCGAAGGGACTGGCCACCGTCCATACTGCCTTCTATAGCGGGTACAAGAGGCAACTCGTCCTCGAGCTATATTATTTGGTTAGTCAGGCATTCAAGACATGCTATGACCAGACACACCTTGTATTGACAAGCGGGACATGAGTTTAGCATGCGCCAATTCTCTGTATCATGACCTAATGCACAGTCTGCCCTTTGCTTGACTCGGCGCAGGATCATCAGGTAGACATCGAAGGTGTCTACGAACTGACGCCACGTAGATCGGCGATAGGACAGCTGTTCACGTGTTGAGTATCAGTCCCGAGGACCAAACACATGTGTAGACTTACATTATGGAGATCACCGATGACTTTGATCCACGCTTGAATGCTCAGCGGCGCATGACGTAGACGTAGACGACGGTAAAGTTCTAGGGTGCGAAGAGACACCACTGAGGCGACTACGTCAGGTGTAGAGGAGAGACAACCTTGGCGCAGTAGTGTAACATTCCAGACTTTGCTCGTTGATAGATGGACGAAGTCTTTGGATGAAGAGTAGTCTATATTTATTGTAAGCAACAATACAACCAGAGGGGTAATGATCTCACCATAGATATCTATGTACTCCACAGTAAATGTTCCTCCATCAGCTTCCATGTCGGATGAGTCGGCCTTCCAGGCAAGATATGCATCGGTGAGAGTATCAAGCTGCTCCGCCCATTTGACCTCCCGAGTGCGAATGCGTTGGCTCCAAGTACGATGGTCGATTCGATGTCGGTGCCTACCACTCTCGTGTTAGCACCGGGAAACGCACTCGAACAGCAATACGTACACTCCAGACAGCTCCAATAAAACCTCAACCTCGTCGCCTTCTCCGGTTAACGTGATCTGGGAGTCCATCGGGACGTTTGGGTCTCGGATATCTTCCCAGTTGGACTCGTCGTCATGCATGGTGACATCAGCCTCAGGGTGCTGAATTTCGTCAAGTGTTCTCTGGGACGAAGATGAAAGGCCTGGTGCAAGTTCAGTTAAGTTCAATGGAGACGATGCAATACGAACCGTCTCGAATTTTCTTGGCCTCCAATTCTGCGACCTCTTGCCATGCTAGCTGCTTCGTAGTGTTAAGACGACCGGAGCTCGACGTGGCAGACGAAGCCAGTCGGTCACCCCGTTTTCGACGACCTTGAACCTCATGGAGATGAACATTCCGCCCGAGCGTAGATTTTGAGGCTTCGGCAGGTACATTGGCCTTTCGTTTCATCGACGTGCGCTAAGAGTACGCTGACGGCGGGGGACACAAAGGCCATAGTGGTCACGGCCCGACATCAAGCCCAAAATGGCTTAATCAGATAGTACGTATTTCGATCTTTTCTCAATAACCTACTTTGGGCCTGTATCCACTGGAATTCCAGTGGGCGGTGCATAGAGGCCTCGCTTAGCGATAACGGTAATGGAATCTATACCCAGTCCATTATCATTATAGGTACTAAACATGTGAGGCACAGGTGCTAGGCCTTAGCTGATCACTTATTCCCACCACGTGACTTACTAGCCCTCGGACTCAATTCTGCAGAGTCCACCTACCGTCACCTAACTATATATCACTGACTTGGAACAACACAAGTGGCGATGAATGGATGGCGCTTTCTGTACTCGAGTATCAAGGACAGTACACGGTCAATGGTCTTGTTTGATTTCTGTGACTACTTAATACCTTCATTTTTTTCTGGCAGTCTCCCATGCCAATGAGCTAGTTTAGACATTAGTATCTGCTGACTCATTTGGTTGGGGAAGAGAGTCAAGCAGGAATGTTGACGTCCGTCACGAGCCACGATGTAGAAGATCATAGTTATTGCTGACCAGTTGGAAGCTTGTCACTTAGTGCCACAAATAATTTCATTCGCAGCACATAATCAGGTCTTCCCTGATGCATCTGACTCCAACTCCAACCGATGAGTTTGCGAATTTATCGACGGATCTGCAGCATACATATTAATTCAAACCAGACGAGTAAAAATTTACCACATGTGCCATATTCTTGACAACGGCAGCCCGAGTTTGTCTCGGTGGATCAATCACCCGCACTGGTCACCGAAAGTAACACGGCGTTCGGGAACAGCCGAAGTATGTACACTCACCCTATTCGCATCAATAATACAGACTCCAGAGCAACATTCGGGTTCAGTGCGGCACAACCTGCCTAGGAGCCCGCATAGGGACATCGTTGTTTGATCAGGAAGGGCTGCGGCGGAGGTGTAAACGAATAAGAGGAGGATGTGGAGGCTTGCTTCTATCAATTGCATCGCGGAGGGCGATATGGATGAATTGAGGTTGAGTGTAGTATGTAGAAGTACGGATTGCGGGGGGTTGACTTAGCTTTATACCTAACAGTGCAACTCCGTTCCTGATTAAATATGGTCAGATTATATGAATCTTGTCAAGTGCAGTCCCATCAAACATCAAAGAGATAGTGTGTATGGACAGAATTCCCGCCTCATTAACGCCCTGTCCAGTTAAATTGTGTCCTGAACCAAGCGACATGGTCGAAATGGCACAGGGCGTAGCTCTCAAGATCACCGAGCAAGCAAGGAATGGTCTAAGGAATATATATCGTCCGCAATAGGCGCACGGCGCATAAAATCGCGGATATGGCTGAATAACATCGGGGTAGTACTTTCTTTGTCGGTCGTTCTAGATGGGCTGGCGCGCAGAATTTGGCTCGAATTTCACGCCTAGCGATCACTGGTACAAAATGATTTCATTCATCGAAAGCCTGGCGGTGTTCGTTGACATCTTGACTTTGATTTAGATCAAGCTGAATTTGCATGGTTAGCGACGACCGGCAGAATGTAGCTTAACGTTATGAAGACTGATGGGCAAATAACTCACAAAACGGGAATTGTTTTCGTATCTGGGCAATCCGACAATGTCGTGATAGATTATTCAATGCGCAGTTGACAGAAGCAACATAGATTCTAATACGGGCCAGCGTCCAGGACCGCGTAAGAGAGAGCAGCACCGTAGCACCAGGCGCATGGGGTTTGGGAAGGGCTGTAGACGCCAAACTTCGCCAGTCAGTTTCGTATATTGCATAATGGATGAGAGTATGAGGACTCATATGAGCCACAGAGATGCCCGGGATTTCGACATGGCTTTATACCTGAGACGGCGACTTCGTGTTGGGTCAGTATGATTAGGAGAGCCTTAGTCTCATCAATTGGAATACAAATGGTTAGAATCCAATGTATCGTGAAGAGGACGTACGGAATGTTTAAACCCTTCTAGAACGCCTGTTGAATCCGGTGTGCACGCAGAGTTAAAGCTGCAATCCACCAGAACATGATATATCAGACTACATCTAGCTACAAGGGCTAACCAGACACGCAACGTATCGATTAGCCCGAGGTGCTCAAAAATGATTAATGGTCTGTAGTGCGTGTTTGGGCTTGCCTTCAAGTTGAGGAATGATGTCGAAAAAAAGAAAAGTGGGAGGAACAAAACAAGGATCGTAGGTAAGCAGTAGACAAGATTACGAAAAAATTCCTGAAAGCAGAGGTGATAGCAAGCATACGTACAAAGTGCGGAAAGGGCTGGAATTTAGTAGAAAATACATTCGGCATCTTTACTATTAGTTACCGTGGGAAGATCTATCCAACGCGGCTAAATATTGACTAGTAAGTTCTAGTTCCGTACCCACCGAGACTCTCCTGTGATCGCTGCATACTATGGTGAGCACCGGTGCTGGCAGGGTGCTTTGCAATTGCTCAATTTTGGTCCGCTTCTACTTCACCCCAGGCCACTACTCATCTTTCGCCCATGGATGAGTTAGGCTGGCACAATCTGCCCCAATTCATGATTGATCCGAGCCACGGTTCTTTTGCCCCAGGAAAACTGGTTGTAGCGCAAACCGGGGGAGCACCCACTCCATTAGCTACCCCTCAGATTCCGACACCACCGGTAGGTGTACACTCGACCCCGCCTATTTGGTGAGTGCTGACCAGCTTGACATCGGCGCGTGCGCAAAGGACTCGCATGCTAGTTCCGATTCCCCAGACTCCCGATCTCTTCCCGGGGATGATCTTGTCTCCATCTCTACCACATTCTTTCCTGGTGCAACGCTCGATGCAGCTCCAGCAGATGCCATCCTCTTGTCTGATGATAACGTCTGGTTCTACGTTGATACGACCAAGCTGCTGCAATGTTCGGCGAACAATTTCAAAAAATCGCTCATGCCAATAACAGGGCATACGAATGACCCGTTTGGCCGCATTATCTCCGTCCCGGAATCATCGGTGGTTCTCAATATTGTTCTGCATGTCATATACGACATTTCATGTGCCAAGTACAGTCCTCCCTTTGACGCCATCGCTGCCGCTATGTCTGCATTGAAGACCTACGGCGTCTCTTTACATCCCCGAATATCGCCGGGAACTCCGCTCTTTTCGCTACTAATAACCTTTGCACCCCTCATACCACTTGAATTATATATCCTCGCCGCATCTTACGACCTCTACGACCTCGCAGCCTTCGCCTCGCAATATCTTCATTCTCTGACCCTTTCATCGCTGACAGATGATATGGCGATTCAAATGGGCGCCATCTACCTCAAACGTCTCTTTTTCATGCACTACGGTCGTGTGGACGCACTCAGACGACTTCTTCTTACCCCTCCCCTTCCACACGCACCAACTCCGCAGTGTGATTCCGTGGACCAGAAAAAACTGACGAGAGCCTGGGCTCTGGCTTCTGCATCCTTGGTATGGGATGCTAGAGCTGGTACGTCATGACAGTTTGATGAATGAGTTAACAATGCAAGCTTACCCTGTGTTCGCAAGATATTCCCACTAGCTCGATCGAGACAGCACTCGGCCCCCTCGCGGATGACCTAACATGCGATCTTTGTCGGGCTACATTGAAGGACAGGATCAAAACTCTGGTGGTAGAGTGGTCAAATATCAAAGTAAGACTTTGTTGCCTACTTTTATTTCTGACTTTAGCTCATATGTTATTTCAGCGGACGATATGAAAGACATTATCCTTCATGTCGTATCCATTTCCGACACCTTTTACCCTCCCTTTCGTTACCGTAAGGAAGCGATAACACATACACGCTTCGCTCTCCTGGCATATTCTTATCAACTCGTATTTTTTCTTGTTTGTTTTCCTTCTGCATTTTGTTGTATAGTCAAGCATCCGGTCTCAAACTACCTCAAAATTCACGTATTTCCAGCTAGTTGCCCTTATCTTGCTTTCGTCGATGTCACTACTCTATCGCATTTCACATCATATTTGTCACACTACCATTCTTGGGTCATATACACGCTCCCATTCTGTAGCACCAGTTCTTGCTGTCTCCATACACGTAAAGAGATTTGTATTTACTACATCCTTCTGGTCCAGCAAATGCATACATCAAAATTGCTAAACATCATGGCGTGACAAGGCTCCTGGCCCTAAATGATTTATGGGAACACATGTATAACTAACGTACAAGGTCATGAAATGGCGTGAAATGCGTAACGGTCTACGGTCCATTGTATACAAGATAGGCACCGAGAATACTTGACTGACGATCCGGCTGACAACTCAAACAAGGCGTCCAATTGGCCTATCCTTTCCGTCGACGGTGGGTACCTGGGTATACTGTGATAGAGCAAAAAGAGTTAGACTCCAAAATTCTTAACGGGGAGGCAAAGAATGTGCGCTAATTAAATATAATTGAAGTACGGCGGGGTGAGGTCGGAACGATGAGGTGCTGAGGTGAACATATGTTCAACCTCTGCATGCTCGTTGTTCATGTCCCATGTGTAACCGCCGTCTCGCGGACGCACAATTGCGCCATAGTCCGGAAGTGATTTTTCACTGACCTCTTGACCTGGAAGACGAAGACGACCCTCTGCTTTGTTGGCACGATGACGGCGGACGAGCTTCGAAAAGATTAAGAGGCCGAGGAGGAAGAAGAATGCGATCACGCCTGTCCCGATGGACTGGACGTTAGCGGCAGACTTGCCGAGGATACCGAATGGAGTGTACTGCGAGTTGCAGGCGTTCTCCCATTCTCGGTTACTGCCAATGGCGTAGTTCTGCAAATTCAAATGAGTGTCTGAAACAACAAGAAGGCAGTAGCAGCATACCTCAGTCCTATAGATGAACTCAGTCAAAGGGATATCTCCGTGATGTCCAAAAGCATGGAGCGTCTCGAAGCCTGATGTTCCATTCTTGAATTTGAAGCGCAAAAAGTCCCGGTGGGCGGGAGGAGCTCCACGACGAAGCTCGATCGCGAGGGCAGATCCGTAATCAGCTATTTTCCACATAGTAAATATCAATATGTCAAGGTTAAAGAGATATTATCAAACTTACGGACGCCTTCAAGCTCAGGATGGCCATTGACCAGTTCGGCCATATGCATGAGGGAGATGAACGGCTGATAGGTTGACTCGATCAACAAAAATTGTAGAGGATCTCCGTTGAAAGCAATGCGTTCGAGCGAGCGCAAGATAGGGCTAAGGATGGTGCGGCCGGCAACTAGGTAAAATAATTAGCAACAAATATGGAAACGAAAATTTTGATACGCACTGTTCCCGATGCGGCCCAGTTCCTTGTCGTGAAAGAGACCATTTTCGTGGAAGTTTACGAATCCTTGGGCTTGCTCCTTGTAGGTAGGAGGAAGACGATAAGCGTAAGACTGATTGTGTTCAAGTTCAGAGTTGACAAAGTCGTAGATCTGGAGCGAGGTTACTGAATATCAGAAAGCATATTTCATGGATGCTCAGTGAACCAGGTGCCTACATTCCACTATCGAATAATTAAAATCATCAGTGAAGCCTATAATTCAGAGCGGAGGTATACTGACGATGTTTTCCAGAGTGGTTGGTCTACCGAAGACGTAATCTTTGACGGCCTTTAAAAAGGGTTTAGCATCCTCTGCCTTCTTCTTGAACTCCTCGGAGTTGTGGAAAGCTTCAATGTGCCTCTCGAATGCCTTTGTCACAAAAACAATCAGAAAAAATAGTGGGAGTAAAGAGGCATGAGGAATTATACCGGGCAGTCGGTCCAGCTTTCAAGCGAACGATCATTCGATGGCTCGACGGTCTCGACTGTACATGATATTAGTTGCAATATGATTTGGGGAGAGTAATGAACTGACCGGGAACATATTGATATCCGCCAAGCGGAGCAATAACCGTGGTGTCGTTTGCGAGTGTCATTTTGTTACTCGGATTGGGCGGGAACAGACCCTGCAAAGTAGCGATGGCGGAATCGAACACGACGGTACCCTCGCCACCTTGTCATCCGAAAGCCAGACGTGGAGAAGTAGTAAGAATGTCTGAAAGTAACTCGATGTTCGGCAACCCACGAACCTGCTTTGACGAGAACATGGACCTGATGGGTGTCCACGAGATCGGTATTCATGCCGAGGATAGAAGAAGACGAGTCTTTGCTGAAATACTCGGAACGCAGAATATTGCCTAGCTGATGAGACTGGACCTGGGGCAACAGATAGATGACGTTAACCGATGGTCGATCAATTAACTGCCATGTAGAGCACTTACTTCACCAAGAGGGGTTGTCTCTGTGAAGCCACCAGCGTAATTATTAGGGTTCTGGTAATATTCATGACGGTCTCCATTGCGAGCAAGAACGATAACACCGTGAACTTGAGACTAGACCATGGTCAGCCTCGACATCGATACAAGGATAGTCAAACATGGACAGACCATTATGTCGAATGATGATAGAAAGGTAGAAGGACTGGGCGAAGAACAGTAAGTGTAAGGGGGTGAGGGAGCACGTCTGTCCGCCGACAGGACAGATTTTAAGCGACAGCGTCGTTGTTTATTAGACTACGCAACATCCAGGACTGCACGTGCGGATACAGTGCTCTAGGACGTGTGTATGTTGCTCGCACTATCCTAAGATCATCTGCCTTCGAAGAAGTGGAAATGTCCGTGCGAGATCCACGTGTCGGTATCACTGACCAGGCCAATGCAGGACGGTTATACTAGAATTGTTTCAATGCAGTGTTGGAAAAGCATTAAGACTCAAGGGCATGGTGAGTATAAGCATGGTGCCTAAGATGTTATTGCGAAGGGATGATCAAAATGTTGACCCGGCAAAGATAAAACACCTGTATGCCGTAAGATCGTGACAGCAGCCGCCTCCCTGTCGGCATAAATATATCAGAGAAGTCGGGGGCGAGGCATACGAACCGTTTTCATTAATCGGAAGATGTCGTGATCAGACAATATCCTATTGGACGAAGATAATGGCAAGGTTGAAGCCACGCTGCATCGGTGCTTAAAATGAGGTAATTAGCCGTTGACAGGCGGTATAGTGAGGTTGGTATTAAGGACGGACGGTGATTGCAAGGAGGAATGTATGAAGACGCCTGCCCAAGAACACGAGGCCTTGAGGATTCGAAGACAGCTACCATATTAGGCTGCTCAGACCCATCCCAAGACGATGACAAGAGGAACGTTGAGTGTCAGAGCGACCGTCGCCGTGTTCGCTCGACGAGCCTTGTAAGTGAGAAAGGCTAGCCGCCAGCGTCTTGAAATCGGCACGAGGAAGATCGTCGAGCAGATCATACAGACGGACAAATCGGAATCCGACAGCGGCATTCCAATGTGCGATCAAACGTGTTCCCATTCTTTCGGCAGCAACAATACAAGCAATTTCCATCCAAATTGCGAGAGGCAAAGATAGATCATCTCGGACCCGGACACATCCCTTACTTCTTCTTCTTGCCTTTACCTCCTCCGCTCTTCACATTATGACTAGACCCACTTGCGGCACCACCACCACCAGGAGGCCCGGCCTCCACCGTGCTGCCCTGAGTACCCCCACCCGCACCCCCACCGCCCTTCCGCTTTCTCCCTTGGCCAAAGGTTGACCTCTCGCTCTTTTTTAGCCATCGTTCCGGGTCAGGTGGAGGTGTCACTCCAGGAACAACGCCTTTGGGCACACGCGACATCCGCACTTTCTTCTTGGGCTGAATTGTGGTAGTAGGATCGTCGACGTTCGCTTGGGTAGCAGCAGCAGATGCGGCGGATGACGTCACAGGATGCGAAGGAGGGGGGTTCGTTTCGATATTGGTGGTTATGGATGTAGGTAGTGCGTCGAGTGCTCGGAGGAACCCTGTATTGATGAAATCTAGGTGTTTTTGGGAAGCTGTTAAATTTGTTAGGATGTCTGCGTGTTCTTCAGATTGCTGGGTTGTATTGCATGAATGAGTATCTTATATCGTACTCTCAGAGGGAACGTGCGACTTACGGGTTCTGCAGTATCGAGGAGCTGATTGTACAACTCAAAGGCTGTTTCATAAGACCCTCGACGGTAGTCCTATGATTCGTCTGTTAGTTACACTCTGAGGGCATCCAATGCTCGCAAGGTCGACTTACCAACTGCGCTTCCAGGTGCAATATTGCTCTTTCGTTCTCCGCATCATTCTCTTCTTTCAAGGCCTTCAGGCCCTCGGCAGCTTCTTTTTCATGCTGTACTCTATAAAGCGAATACGTTCGTTCAAAGTCATGTTCAGAGTCAGAACCCTTGTTCCCAGTGCCGATAAGAGACAATGCCGCTTCATATTGTTCCGTTTGCAACAGAACGAATAGCTTTGTCTGCAAGGCATCTTTATCATTTGGCTCGATGCGAAGTACTGATGACGGAAATGTGATCAGCTCATCGAGAAAGTTGATGAAATAGCTTAGCGTACGCACTTTTATCACAAGTTTTCACTGCATTGGCGAAATGGCCGCCGTCAATTTGAGCACATAACGATGTGAATAATCGTTTGAGTCGTTCTGATGGCGGAGTCGGCTGTTTGACGGCCTTTCGGTTATTTGTATGTGTAGGAGGTTGTGATCTTGGATTAGGATTACTGCGCGACGAAACAGCAGACCTGGGAGACATCGTTATGAGTAGTATCCCACTTTTCGCCGTCGCCGTCTTCTCCAAGTAAGTGCGTTCGCCCCAATTTGGATCGCGGCCGTCAAACATGACGCCCTTCCAAGCTATTACGCCCAGTTCCCACCGCACACTCCTCATCCGTCTAGTAGAGACCGCACGGGCGTACTGGCACCTCGGCTTTACCGGTAGGTTCATTTGGTCGATTCATCGTACACTGACTCACATCATCCAATAGCATTCGGTGGCCCAGGCGTACATGTCATCATTTTACGTCGCAAATTTGTCGACCGACTCAAGTGGCTGGACACCGCAACCTTCAACGACCTCTTCACTCTTGGGAACGCGCTTCCTGGTCCAGGGTCGACCCAGCTAGCGTTCTCGATCGCGCTGGTTAGAAATGGAACATTAGCCGCGCTTCTTGCTTTCATCATGTGGTCGTAAGTTGTGTATCTAACCATTTATCGAGCACCTCTTTGACATTCATTCTGTCCACAGATTTCCTGGGGCGATCGGCATGGCTGTTCTGGGTGTGGGCGTACGCTCCATCCCGAACAATATACCCGATATTGCCCTCGCCGTCCTTACAGGCCTGAACGCTGCTACAGTGGGTTTGATTGCGTTAGCGGCATTTAATCTTTCCAAAAGCACCATTACGGACAAGATCACTCGGTTTGTTCTGTTCGCTAGTGCTGCATTTGGGATATGCTATCATGCTCCCTGGGTGAGTGCTCCGCTCAAACACATCCGAGATGCCTTTGATGGCATATGTATCATTTGTACACTGACTATTCTATTTTGTATTTGTTGACGCCAGATGTATCCGACCTTGATGGCTGTAGGTGGTATCACCACACTAGCATGGGACAACCGTCACCGCCTTATCGCTCCTGTCATCTCTCTTTTGCCTTCAAAGAGATCTCCCTCGGCTCGGGGTGATAATGTACAAGCACACCCAGATCTACCGGTGCAAGAGGACCCCGAAGCGATCGAGCTGAGTGACCGCCCAGCCAGGTCCCCATCGATTGAGAAGAGCGTCGACGAAGTTCATGTCAGCGTTAGTACCGGTGTCATGTCTGAAGCTCCTCGCAATACAGCCGAAGGTCCCTCATCCCATCTGTCTAGAGTAGCATCCAGCTCGCCAGCCTCTTTGTCCGGCGTCCGTCAACGCCCTGTACAATCCTCAAGTTCTCCTGCCGAGCCTGAAAGACCCGACATAAGCGAAGAGACACCGCTTCTGACGCTGGGTACGAAACAAGCACTAGGAATGGTTGTCGTGTTTGTTGCCATCCTAATTACATTCATTGTCATGAAGTCCACAGTAAATACTTTGGGTCGGCCCTTTGATGTGAGTTGATCCAGCTGACGTGTTCGGAAACTCGCACCATAACTTATCGAACCTAGTTCTTTGTCAACATGATCATTGCAGGTATCATAATCTTTGGTGGAGGCCCGGTTGTCATTCCCCTTCTTAGAGGCTATACCGTCGATAACGGTGCGTATTCGTCGACAGCTGACGGCTTAATCCCTGGCTGACCATGATTTATTGCATCTAGGATGGGCAAGTGCATGTCCTGCTCTCAAAAAAATTGTTTTTCTAATATCATTCGGACAGGTCTCATCGCGCGACTTCCTCCTTGGCTATGCAATTCTTCAAGCTTTCCCAGGTCCAAACTTCAATTTTGCCGTCTACCTCGGTATACTCGCTGTACCATCTAATCCAGCTCTTGGTGCTTTTCTGGGCTTTCTGGGCATATTTTCTCCAGGCATCGTGCTTAAGCTTGCGCTCTTGCCACTGTATAAGACGTGGCGGTCTCACAGCATAGCCAAGTATGGCTTGACACTAATTCAACTTCCAAGATACTAAATGTTTTTGGTACGACAGGAGCATCCTCCGTGGTCTGAATGCTGCCGCCGTCGGTCTCGTTTATACCGCGGTGTGGCAGCTGTTTCTCGGTAAGAATACGCAGGCTCCTTTCCTTGCACAGCTTTTTACTCTTCCTTGTTCTTTTTTGTTCTGAAGTCGGATATATCTACACCCCTGCCTCTGGAGCTGCCGCATCAACCACAATCAACGGCCCACTGACAGCTGACCCCTGGTGGGGTGTCATCGCCGCAGGCGCTTTCTCGGTTACAGAATGGTTCGGGTCCCCACCGCCATTTACCATCGTCTTGGGTGCCCTGGGAGGGCTTGGTTGGTTCGGTGTCGTGCACCGATAGCATAATGTCGAACCCATTCGCTTAGCTGTACTACCTCGAACGACTGTACACCCTAGCAGCTGAACTTGAACTTGCCATGCATCCCGATCTCTGGATGGGTGGGATACTCAGTTTCCTGGATCTCTCAAGAAGACAGGCAATCCGTTTTTTCTCGCATGCTGGGCCGCTCCATTTGGCTCATGATCGTTCTGTTATACATTGTAAATGCTTGCCAATGGTTGTTGGCCTCGTCGTTTCTTTTGGATGGTCCGATTATAGGGTTGATGGATATCATCCTGAGTCGCACCTCCATTGGTCATACGAGTCCAGCGAATTTTTCCAGGTTGAGTGGGCAACGGTAAGTAGTGTGGCCGTCCAAGGAACCAAATCTTGCCAACCCGACCGACAAGATATGCCGAATTAGAGTCGGATGGTACATATTATCTTGTGAGCTACTTACCATAAACAGAAGTCGGCGTATACTCATTGTCTGTAATTTTATAACAGCTAGATATCGAAGAGACACGAATAGAACGGTAAGAGTGTAGTTGGATAGTTTGAACCGTGAGAAAGTTTGGTTACTATTCCATCAATTGCCTCATCCATACTTCAAGTTGGCTCTCATCGTTTTATCAAATAGGAATGGAAACTCTCTGGAGCAGGTCCATAGCAAATTTGCGGACTTGCGCGCAGGAACGAAATTGGAGAAAGAGGGGGTCTATGTGGTCACCTACCAACCGCTCAAGTCCAGAGTCAACCAAGATCGTGTTGTGACGGAAAAGTGGGATATTGGCGGGAAAGTTGGTTGTTCTTGGCGGTGTGCGATGGTGCGCTTTTCTTCTAAGATTCACCAAGTACTTTGAGGTAATGGAGTACTCAGGTCATGGCAGAATCGAGACAGCCGAGTTCACAGCCCGATCTTTGCCTGGGCATATCTCAAGCGAAGGGAGATGGTGACTCAGGGGCTATCCGGCCGATGCCGCCCGCTCGGTTTCAGCCGCACGCACTTCAACCGCAATTCCAAGTCAATTCTGTCGAAATTATACATGGCTATCCCAATCTGAACCACGGATCATATCTGAGCTTTAGCGTGGCTTCATCAAGCCAGTTTAAACCGGGGACATTCGAGTTTCTGGCCGTGCTAACATCCCGCGTCAACATCACGTGATTTGTAGCGGAATAGCGGATTTGAGCAAGATTTGAAGGCCGGATTCGCGGGACGGCGCTGGACAAACATTGGGAGCTTCAAGGCCTGGAACATCGAGTCACAGCAACGAACCCAAAACGGACAGTGTGGCGGGACTTCCGACTCACAAGCGGGATCATTGCGCAATTGCATACTCTCTGCTGGAGGACCCTTTACAGCCACTTACCATGCAGAGATAGGGACATTCTCATATACGGGATATTTCAAATATATATGCTATTACGTTTCAAGTTGAAGCTCAAGCAGATTCCGATCCTTCCAGCTGGGGAGGTGTGCCCCTAAATGCCTTCCGTATAAATCTTCCCTGCCTACTTATTGTCTTTTACAGCTCACACGTGCAAGAATGTGTCATCTTATAACCGCAGCACTTGTAACAAAACTCCAGCCCTTCTGCATTTCTGTCGTTTCGTTGTGTCTCTGAATCAGACTTCAACTGGACAGCATTCGTGGCGCGGCACATCGTACATTCACTCGCGGTTGTAAAAGCTCACGAAAATTTAACATCTCGTACGTCTTGAGCCTTTGCGATAATGTGAGTTTCTAACATGATTGACAAGCATCCTTGAGCACTCACAATCAACATTTACGCAAGAGAAACGTCTCTGTGTATTCTGCCATCATGGAGTACCATAATATTGATGCTAGGTATGGGATGATCAACCATGTCGGTGGAGACGTATATATCGCTCCCGACCGAGTTGACTGTAAGGCACTGCCTTAATCACCACTTGGATTTTTGCTCATACATCATTTCTCGTTTTCAAAAGCTACAGGACGCTTTCTGCGAAAGTTGCAGCCTGCGTACATGGATGGTTCTGATCGAGCAGAATGTCTTCCGGGAACCCGAGTTGCCATCATCCAGCTCATTATGGATTGGGCACTTGACCTGACCAGCACACAGAACATATTTTGGGTTCACGGGCTTGCAGGTATAGGCAAGAGTACCTTGTCCACGACTATCGCAAATCGCTGTCGCGACCAGGGTCGTCTAGGAGCATTCGTGTTCTTTAGCCGAGACGTTGCAGAAAGGAGCAACCCCGCGACCGTGATCAGAACATTGGCATATCAGATTGGCTTGTTCAACACTCGCGCCGGTGAAGCGATCGCGACAGCTATCGAAACATTCCCGGATGTCTATCTATCCTCCCTCAGCGTTCAATTCCAGAAGCTTATTGTTGAACCCCTTGCTTCAGCAACCGATAAACAAACGCTTGTCCTTGTGATAGATGCTTTAGACGAGTGTGGGACAGCAAAAAAACGGGAGCTTCTATTGGAAGTACTTGTCGAGAACTTGACCCAACTTCCTCCCTCCATTCGCATTCTCATCACAAGTCGCTCCGAGCACGATATTTGTAGCGTGTTCGGACAACGACCACAATTTTTGGAGCAAAAGTTCGACATCGCATCAGGTGTCAACACAAATGACATCTCATCGTATTTACGTCATCGCATGGAGCGTGTGCGGTCAAAGACGAAGGGTCTATCACTTGGAAACCAATGGCCGAATGAGGATGACATCAGAAGGCTTACCGAGCGAGCCTCAGGACTTTTCGTCTGGGCAGCGACTGCGTCAGACTTCATCGACGGCTATGACCCAAGGAAACGCATGGATATTGTACTCAAGGGAGGGGTTGCTTCGGAGGCTGAGGACACTCTGGATGTCTTGTATAGGACAGCCCTGGAATCGGCAGAGAATTGGGACGATGAAGACTTCGTGGCAGATTTTATATCCGTTGTAGGTTTGGTATTGGTTGCACAACATCCCCTGTCAACCACTGCCATCGACCTTCTACTCTGCACTGGACGGCCGTGTGCTTATACGATCTCACATCTTGGCTGCGTTCTCCAACAAACACCGACGGTGCGTCCGCTGCACCCTTCCTTTGCGGATTTCCTTACCACGCGGTCACGATGTGGTCGGGACATCTGGTTCTTCGACCGCATACCCTGCAAACTCAATCTCGCAATTCTTTGTTTGCGCCGTCTGAACAAAGTGTTGTGCCGAAATATATGTAACATGACGCTATCCGTAGACCTGGAGGACGAAACTCTCGCTGAAGATGTGAAATATGCATCCGTGTTCTGGATAGAACACGTATGTGCAATCAAGGATAAAATCATGTCAGTTATCTTGGACTTAGATATTTTCCTAAATCAGCATCTTCTTCATTGGCTTGAAGCCATGAGTATTTTGAGAAAGTCGAGGGACGCCATTGGACTACTAGACAAGCTCTTGATCTGGATGACAGTGAGTTCCGTGGCCTTTGTTTTAGTGGCATTTAACTTATCTTGCCTTGATAGAGCGAATGTCCTAGTTTTGGGATTCTTATTGAACTTGTTAATGATGCATGTCGTTTATCTCGGACATATGCAGCATCGATCGAAGAGCATCCGTTATTGGTGTACTTCTCGGCATTGCCTTTTGCTCCTGTCACCTCAGCCATTTATCAAATGTATCATGACGTTGATACCTTTCCTACCATCGCAGGTGGGTACCAACAATCGTGGACTCCACAACTTTTGGTAATGGCAGGGCATGAAGGTTTTGTTCGTTCTGTAGCGTTCTCACCCGACGGGAATCGGGTGGTATCTGGTTCGGACGATCATACCCTCCGGGTTTGGGATGCTAGGACGGGTGCCCAAATATTCACACCATTTCGTGGGCACCAAGGCCTCGTATATGCAGTGGCCTTCTCTCCAGACGGCATTCTTATCATATCTGGCTCAGGTGATGGTATCATCCGAGTCTGGGATGCAAGAACAGGTGCTGAGGTTTTGCCGTTGTTGCGAGGGCATGAGAGGGAAGTTTGGACTGTTGCATTCTCTCCAAACGGGAGTCGTATTGCCTCTGGCTCGGGCGATAAGACTATCCGCATCTGGGACATAATTTCGGGTGCCGAGGTCCTCCCCGCACTCCGAGGGCATGAAAATTCAGTTAGATCAGTCGCGTTCTGCCCAGACGGCACCCGGGTTGTGTCTTGTTCCGATGACCACACCATTCGCATCTGGGATGCGAACTCAGGCGAAGAAGTTCTTGCGCCCCTTCGAGGGCATAATGACGTAGTTCGGTCCATTGCACTGTCTTCTGACGGAACTCGTATTGTGTCAGGTTCGAATGACCAGACCATTCGCATTTGGGATGCACTTTCTGGCGTCCAGCTTCTTCCACCATTGCAAGGACATAGCAAAGCGATCCAATCAGTGGCATTCTCTCCTGATGGATTACGAATCGCCTCAGGCTCGAGTGACCATACCATTCGAATTTGGAATGCCAACTCAGGCGCGAAGGCGCTCTTGGTTCTAACAAGACATTCTGCCTCAGTTAAATCTGTCTCGTTTTCACCAGATGGAGTTTGGATCACCTCCGGCTCCAGTGATAAGACAGTCCGAGTTTGGCATACTGGAGCAAGCGATGCGAATCTCCCAACAGCACCAGGTCATAACGATGTAGTCCGGACAATCGCTTTCTCTCCGGATGGCACTCGTGTTGTCACTGGCTCGAATGACAAAACTATTCGAGTCTGGGATGCAAGGTCGTGTGCTGAGGTTGTTCCTGCGATGAAAGGGCACGAAGGAATGATACTTTCGGTGGCATTTTCTCCCAATGGATCCCAGATCGTGTCGGGTTCAGAGGACACAACGGTGCGGGTCTGGGATGCGAGGTCAGGCAAAGAAGTTCTTGCACCGCTACGCGGGCACCATGATTTAGTCCGGTCCGTTGCGTTTTCTCCTGACGGAAGGAAGATTGTTTCAGGATCGAGAGATAGGTCAATTCGAGTCTGGGATGTCGGCTCAGGTACGGAGGCCATACCACCTGTGAACGAATACTTCGTTCGTTCTGTCGCATTCTCTCCAGACGGGACCCGGATCATGTCTGGGTCGTGCCGCAATGGCAAGACACATAACGTTTGGGATGTGAAAGGCTCTCGTCTTTCCCGTTCCTCGACATCTGATAATTTCTCGCGTCGAAACATTGATGTCGTTCAGGACAGATGGATCGTAGATTTTTCGGATAACAGGACTATTTCCTTTCTGCCTTACATGATCGATGTGGATATTTGTTTGGCGACAAATGGCAAATCCATTGCCATCGGAACACCAGGGGGGCGAGTTTTTGTCCAGCATTTCCCACCTGCTCTGTTCACGAGCTCAGAAAGCCGTGTCATAGAAGGTCGAGGAAGACTAATAGCTCGACGCAGCTGATAGTGTTCATGTATACTTACAAGATTAGGCTTCGTTGTGTACTACTATTATATTAATAGGGACCAGCATGGATGAACCGGTAAGTAACCGGACGTAAACCGCGGTTCAGGATGGCACTTAATTATCCGCGGTTTCAACCGAACGGTTTTCGGATCATCCGCGGTTCAGTTACAATATTTTTGTAATGGGCGGAGGAGGTCCATTGACTTTCCGGTGTATAAAGTGTACAGTAAACCAATAGTTATTATATGTATGTACTATGTTGATGACATAGTTATATCATTGTCCGCCTCAGTCTCTGATAAGCCAACTTGCATATGTTTCTCCATGATCGAAATTGCTTTGGAGATATGGGGCATTTTCTTCTCATTGCTGTACAGGAGAAGAGGTCACGGATATATGTACGGTATTCTGTAATAAGATGGGTGTGGTCATATACGAGTAGAGGTCGATAGAGCCATGGCAAAGATGAAGTGAGAAGCATGGATAGAGGAAGACGATATGGCAGAACGCAAACTGCGGATGGAACCGTTAACTGTTTTATCTGTGGGAATGTAACCGTACCGTGCCGTATCCGCAAAATTACTCGGTTCGGTTCGGTTAACCGGACAGTCCTAACCGTGCTGGTCCCTTAGTACTATAGCAGTTTCAACTAGCTTAGTACTACATAAACCTCCGAGTAGTTAGAGTTCCGGTTACATCCACCTTGATTCAAGTTCATCATGTGCTCGCTGGCTGCTCGGACATGCAGTAACGCTGCGGCCCATAGCAGCAAATTCTTGTGTGATGTGCATCAAAACATCATGAAACAAGCCTCGCCATAGGGAGTTGTCATGCATGGCCATCCCAATACTGTACCATGTCAACTGTAGGTTCAGTCACATGTCACAGGCAATTGTGAACTGAACATCCGCAGTATTTCATAGCAGGTCACAGCCGGCTGTGAACTTCATTTCAAACCAGGATACTGTATTTTTGGTACCTTTTAGGCCATTTTGAGGACAAAACTGAGCCTATTTTACATTCTGTCACACTAATTTTTGCCCATGAACTTGGTCCAATAGTGTTCACAACTGTCACAGGTCACACCCTGTGAACCTATGGTTGAAATGGTACAGTATGAGCCTGTCATGCATTTACTTTTGAGAATTTCTTCATGTTGCCAGCATGGTCAGTTGAACCTCCTGCAGAACAATTCTAGCACACTTCATGGCAGAAGAGGCAGAAGGAGAGGTGGATGAACACTTTTTAGCAGAAAAGGAAGGAGGTGATGTTCAACATTGGTTGTTGAATTATAAATATCATCACCATTATGGGATTTTTTTGGATTCACCGGATAATCCGGGATTATTGAATACTATCCCTCTCTGTATGGTAGCAACCAGCCCTTGAGGGTGACAGGTTGCCACATAAGTTGCAAAGTTAGCAACCAGGGCGCTAAATAAAGAAATTTCTGACATTATGGCCCTGCAAGGCCACAAATTTTTAATATATTATTAAGTAATCATTGAAAAAGTGCATGACAACTAGCAACCAGGTCCAAGTGATGCTCTGTAAAAATGAAAATTCAAGTTGCAGTGAGCCTAAGTCAAGTACTTGTAGTTATTTTGGTATTTTAGTCAATTGTTAGTAAATTTAGTCAGCATCAAAAGATCTTCTTTTTCCCTTTTATGGCAATAGCACCATCAGGAGATGGTCAAATGAATATCAACTGGAAGTCAACTGAAAAGTGCAACTTGACTAAAGTTGACTTTGGCATGAATTTTCATTTTTACAGAGCATGACCCATGACAACACCCATATTTTGGCACATCAGCCCCTTAGTAACTTAAAAAGGATTTACCATGATGCTTCTGGAAACACATAGACTCAAAACCAGTTTCTAACAGTATTATTAAGTCCAAGGGAACACACAATGTTTGATCTGAGTGAGCAGATGGAGCGGACAGAAAGGGATATATGGTGAGTGGGGAATAATACCTATAGAGACTGGTAGCACTTGATACAACATGAATACAGTATCTTTTAAACTCTGACATTACCTTTTACAGTATAGTAAGCACATGCTATTGCGCAGCATCCACAACCTACTCGGATTTGACTTGGATAGTAGTACTTGTGTTGTGTTGACCACTCTAACACACACAGTGGGTTTGAAATTACACCTAAGGGCTGAGAACACTTTTAAAACTGAGGAAACTCATTCCAAAATACACTCATCTTCAACTTAAGCCCAACACAAACTGTCACACTGATGAAAATCAAGAATTCGCTGCAGAAAGAGACTATGGTTTGCAAAATATCCATAAATTGCCGGTGCATTTATCAGAGCCTGTCATTCAAGTTGTGTGCAGAGAGAATTTAATTTCATGTGCAAGATCTTTGCTGAAGGGCTCATCTTAGGATTCAACCTGTAATTTACACTCCTTCACGGGTCCTGTTGGACTCCTGGTGGACTCCTGCTGAACTCCGGGTGGACTCCTAATGGACTCTAGTTTCTCAAATATACTTGTATGTATATGTTTTCTGGACCTATTTTTTGATACAAATTCAATGATATTGTCTGTTAGGTGATCAGACTAACCTAATATGGTAATTTCACAAATATACATGTACAGTCGATATTCTCATAATGCATAGCATTGGTACCCACCTCAGCCTATGCATTATGAGGTATTATGCATTATAAGATAGGATTTTGGCTGGGGTGGGACTGTTTTGTTCTGTCAGAGCTTATGCACTATGAGATAATATGCATTATGAGGTTATGCATTATGAGAATATTGACTGTACATATACATTTTCTGGACCTATTTTGTGATATGAATTCAATGGTGATGTCCATTACATGATTAGACTAACCTAATATGGTAATTTCTCAAACTCACATGTATGTACACATTTTCTGGACCCATTTTTTGATATGAATGTGTTAAGAACTGTACATCCTACAGATTCTTATTATGCTAAGTCCAGTTGGAGTTATGGAGTTATGGAGGTGCGGAGATGTGGACTTGATGTAAAAAGGGTGAGAGAGATGACACAGCTTCAGCTTATGTGCTGTGCCCTCTCTAACCTCTCTTCCTCTCAATTTACAAGGGGTCGGACAAGTTACAGAATAGAGGGAAGGAAAGGTCTGAGAGAACTAGAAGGTGTGAGATCTAATTTGATATTTGAACTGGCAACATACAAGGTAAGCTACAGTTTATATACCTAAGGATGTGGCGGAGTCTGGGGATGTCAGAACTCCAAGTAATACAAATGGTAGCTGTGGGTGGAGTCATAGTCCAGGGAAACATAAGGTGCAGGTTGGGTAAATAATAATCAGGTTGGAGCAGTTAATGTCCAGAGTTTGGAAATGAACTGCGCAGTAAGTAAGCATATGGGTAGTTTATCATTTGAAAGTCTGTGCATAAATGTTAGTCTGTAAACATAAGTGGTTGTTCGAGTCATAGTTCTGTTGCAAGTTCTGAGGTATTGACAGATCCGAGTCATAACTCCGGTGCAGAGTTCCAAAATATAACAGAATGCAATGGTGATGTCTGTTAGGGTATCAGACTAACCTAATATGTAATTTCTCAAACACACACACACACACACACACACACATATTTTAAACCAATTTTTTGATGCAAATTTAATGGTGATGTTTGTTTGTGATCAGATTAACACAATATAGTGGGTTTTAAATTTGATGGTAATCTCCATTTTAAAATTAAAGTAGCCTGATATGTATCTTACATATTATATTAATCTGACAACAAAACAGACATTGCTATGAGATTTATATCAAAAAACTGATTTATAAAATATTAAACACACGAGTTTCAAGAAATTACTATCTTAGGTTAATCTGTTCACAAAATGGTCATTACCATTAAATTCATATCAAAAATAGCTCCAAACAATATATACATACATGTATATTTGAGAAATTACCATATTAAGTCAGTCTGATCACAAAACAAAAATCACCATTGAATTCATATTAAAAAATAGGTTCAGAAAATATATATTTGAGAAATTACCATATTAGATTATCAATCACATAATGGACATCATCATTGAATTTGTATCAAAAAATAGTTCCCAAAAATGTATATGTACATGTATATTTGAGAAATTACCATATTAGGTTAGTCTGATCACCTAACAGACATTACCATTGAATTCATATCAAAAAATAGGTCCAGAAAATATATAACATGTTATATACCCATTTGGTTATATATTTGTCCATTTATAGAATAGCTGCATGTAGTATATGTGGTTCCAACTGGACAATGTTTTTAAGCTGTCATGGCTAAGTGGATATGATGCTTGCATTCATGTGCTTATATAATCATATAATGGTGCTGGGTTCAAACCCTGGTGAGGGCATTTTGTTTTGGTGATTTCAAACCTAAGGCCCTCATGACTAAGTCAGTATTCCAGGTGGACTCCAGTTGAACTCCAGTTGAACTCCTGATGGACTCCAGTTGGACTCCAGTTGGACTCCTGGTGAACTCCTGATGGAGTCCAACAGTACCTGTGGCTCAGTGTAAAGTGCTCCTCATACCTGCCATGCATAGCAATGGCCCACTCCCCCAACTAAGAAATTTCCAGATGTTTGTTGCACACTGCTTACTCAAAATTTATACTACATGGGTCCATATCTGCCACAAATGATGATAATTGCAAGCCACGAGACAATAATATAATTATTTAACAATTAATGCCTTGATTTTGTTGTCAATGCTTCCAAATTGCTTCAAGTGACTGAATTTAGTTTTTTCAAAAATCAATTAGATTTCTGTTCTGAAATACATGCAAGGGCTGGCAAATATGCATAAATTCACTATTTGATTTACTTTACAAGTATAAGTTCTTTGAATAACTCTTGGTTCAGAAGATTAACAAAGAATTCAAACCACAAATCTGACCTTTGCTGAATGTCCTTGAACTGGACCTGCAGTGGACTAAACCCTGGTCCAGTTCAGGTTTAGACTTAATACAGTGGGGTTTGCAAACCAGACTCTGATGATCACCAAACAGATATTACAGTGGAATTTGCATTGAATAATGATATATGTTGTATATAAATATTAGTTCAATCACCAAACAAACATAACAGTTGAAAATGGTGCAGAATGCATATACATATTTATCAATTCTCAAAATTACCAAAACAGGTGGGCCCAATTCCAAAACAGATGTCACAGTTGATTTCACATTAGAAATTGATACAAAATGCACATAATTATGTATTGATTCTGAAAAATTTCAAAACAAGTTGTTATGATCACCAAACAGACATTACAGTTGAACTCATATTGCAAATCAGTACAGAATGTATATAAGGTCTCAAAATAACCAAAACAGGTTAGTTCAATCACCATACAAACATTACAGTTGAATTTGCATTGAAAAACAGTACAGAATGCATATACATACTAGCAGATTACCAAAATTACCAAAACAGGTTAGTCCAATCACTAAACAGACATTATAATTGAATTTGCATTGGAAAACGGTGCAGAATGCATATATATATGTTGATTCTCAAAATTACCAAAACAGGTTAATCTGATTACCAAATAGACATCACAGTTGAATTCACATTGAAAAACGGATCCCAGACATATATAATAAACATCCATGTAGTGCAATAGCCATTGAGATATACTCAAAACAATGTGAATGTGTTATATCAGCCATAAAAGGCAATAGGTGAGAGACCATAGTTGTACATGATTGTAAATAGATGCAAACAATAATGCATAACACATTTGGACCTTGAAAGTATATATTGTAAGAACACAAAACAATGAACAAGCAGTTGTTTGGTATTTTGACTATTTTGAATTGTTTAGATGCAATATTCTAATTAGGCAAGTGCCACCACAATAACAAATCAAAACAAACATCTAAGAGCATTTTTGAAAATTTCTATTCAAATTTTTTCCCACAGTAACAAAATCATTAACAAAATTTCCCCCACGGTACTCAAGAGAAATGTTATGGTCCACAAAGTGCCTTAAAACCTGGGTCAAAAGAATGAGCCATAAATTTTAAAAAAATTTAAGGACTCATAATTTGAACCTTACAGTGGCTTCCAATACTGTGTGTCAAAAAACATGGTATCAGAAAATGTGCTGAGTACAATATCGGACCATTCCTTTGTACACAACTTTGTACATCCATATTTTCAACATCAACTGACCAATTCATGTAAAATAAACTTATGTAGCTGGTTGAATGTTGTACAAGGATGATGTTTCATATTTTTGATTAATTTTGAATGCCTTGTTAGGGACCAACATGGTTAGACCTAATCTGGATGTGCATCCACAGTTTGGTGATTTTGCGGATATGGGCCAGATACAGATGGAATTCCCATGGTAACCATTTATCTGTGGTTCAACTGTGGATATGTCAGTATATTTCCTGTTCCTTCAGTGTTGCTGATGGATTGTTTACATTTTGGATGGTCTATTGTAATGTTCAGTTACTCCCCTGCCTCTCAGTCGATTTTACTTAACAACAGAGTTAACTTTCAACCTCCAGTTGATGATTTAGCATTCTGAGGTAGGAATTTGGACACAATATTCCCAGTTATTCAGAAATGCCAATTTGGGATAACAAAATTTAAACTGTCTCACTACTGCCTGAAAGGCAGCCTCACCACTATGGTTACTCACTCTTGCAATGTATGTGTGCATAAAATGAGATCAAAATTATGGATAGCTACATGAGGTTTACTGTTCTAGCTATTTCTGCAGATGAACCATGGTTGAACTGCCAAACTGTGGATATCTATCTGCATTTTGTGGAGTTTGAAATAAACCACAGTTTTCGTCCAGATCAGTATCTGGATCAACCATGTCGGTCCCTATGCCTTGTTGAAAGAGCTGTGAGTGTTTTACAAAGTATGGGCCAAATGTTACATTTCCCCATTTGGTTGTACAATGTGTGCACCTATGAAGCCCACGTAAGCCTTCCTATTAGAGGTGGTATTAGGGTGGTGCTCCCCAGCTAGTTAGACTGAATTCATGTTGTTTCAGGCATACTGCAATATCTATTCCTTGGGGCTTCCAACAGACTCCAAACTAGGAAATGAGAAAACACAATGTCTTATATGAGTAGATAGATTTTATGCTTAATATGATTTATTATTACTCTATCATGTGTTTCATCCCAAACCTTATTTTTCCTTCAGTGACTGCCACAACTTGCACTGGTGGCTTGGTCTTGTTTGGTTTCTCAGAAGGAAAGTGCTGCCTGACATCACTCCGAAAGCCACCAATATTGTCATTTTCTCCTGAAGTTACCCTTACACTTGTATTGAAATGCCAATCCAGTCAAAACCAAGGCAACACACAATGCCTGACAACAATGAAGAGGTCCAGAGAGAGGTCAAGGAGAGGACTGGCACACAACCATGTATATGGCAGATTGAGGTGGTCCATATGATCCTAGAAGGCAAAGATGTGATCACAATTGCTGCCACCAGCTCAGGCAAATCATTCCCTGGTGACTCTGCTGAAGCTTCTTGGCAAGCAATTTGTTGACATCCTGGAGAAAAATCAGCTCCATGTGATCTCAATGACTGTTGAAAATGCTACAAATGATGTCTTTGAGGTATCTAATCTAAAATGAACACAATAGCTGTTACTGATGTTTTTTGAATGAGCAATTGATGTTGCATTGTAGTAGTGCTAGTGTGGCTTTTGGACTTTTGCTGTTTACATTGCTTCTTATATGTCTTTCTATAATTCTGCACAGTCAGAGGGACACAACAGCAATTATGTCCTGCAGTTATGTGATGTGTACTTCATTCTATGTGGAGGTTTTTGTAACTGAGTGAGAGAGGTTTTGGCAGTCATTGAAGGAAATAGTGAGTTTGGGATGAAGCACATGATAGGGTAACTAGTGGGTGACTTTGTCACCCTGGACCTTGCTTGGGTGATTTTGTACATGTTTTTGTGTCTTCTGAAGTTCTGATTGGATATAGGGGTACTGACATTGTATTCATGCTGCACAAATTCAAGTATCACAAATCCATCTCTTTCAGTGTGGTATCATTCAAAACATGTCTCAGAATTTGGGAATCAACCCACTGGGGGCATATGTGGCATTGTCCAGAGGATGAGGGTGAAGTATCAGACTTTTACAGGATTTCGAAGATCCATTTTTTTAAACCGGATATCTCAGTGAAGCCCTTAGAAAAGAAGACACACAATTGGACAATTTGACTAAAGAAAGATGGGAAAGCAGTTTTTATGAGTATGAGTGAGTATAGTAGCCAGGTAAGAGGGCATTAGTACTATGTTTGTGCAAAAGAGATGGTAAACTTTCCTTGTCTATTATATTGATGCTGGTTCACCACAGCAAGGCTGTTGCAAAAATTACAGTGCTTTGATCCCTAATTTATATTTGTCTATTCTCACTATGTAAAAGTGTAACAAAATAAAAGAAAGTAGTATATGTCAGAATGTATGATCATTCTATAAGAATGCAGTCCTTCATTCTTAATCGTGAAATTATATGAAAACTTAAAGACAAATTTTCCTATCTCTAGTGTTGAACGCAGATTAATATATATATTTTTCATACATTATATATTTGGTTTGATTTGTTATTGGCAGGTTTGTGGCATATTCTGGCTTTTCAACAGACCTTGGCAAGCAAGGTTATAATAAATCATATTAAGCATAAAATCTATCTACTTGTATAAGACATTGTGTTTTCTCATTTTCTATCAGCATCTAGTTTGGAGTCTGGGTAACAGGGCGATTGAGATATTGGGCAACCTGTTGGGGGGTACAGATGCTGGAAAGTGTGATGACCATGGACCTGGAAATAATATCTGCTGCCGATAATGTGGAGTTCTACATCAACAACACTTCACTCATTGTTTATGACATCTTCAAATCCACCATACCTGGTACTTGAGATCTGCCATTGTTCCTCAGATATTGGAACAACAAGCAACTTGCAATGCAACAAAGATGGTGATGTCTTCTTTGTTCTGGACACACAGCTTTCCCATATATTCCAAGTGATATTGATGACAGTCAATCACTCTTATTATGGTGTCCTCTCTCTCACTAAATTCCCTCAGTTCCAAATATAATTCAAAGAACCAGCAATTTTCACATTCGATGGCAGAGAACTGCTGGACTCAGATCAATATAATTCCCATACAAGTGAGGCATGAACCCCCATCCCATAGTTTAGTGTTATGTTTTTCAATCACTACAAATCTAGATTTCTTTTTGAGGGAGATGCAGCTTTTTTTGTGGCGGTTGCTAGAGGGAAATACAAAGCTCAGCCACAAGACTATGCCATATGTGAAGCATGCATATAAGCTTTGAAAGTGACACAGAGTTAACTGACTTTGATCTCTCTGTGGTCTCAGGAAGATGAACATTATAGATAATTGCTGTTGTGGACTTGTTACTGAGTCTACTACACAGGCACTGGGCAGTTCAATTAAACACAAGTCCACCCTGGGCAAGTTAACCCTCACTGAGATTTGTATAGCCCTCATGTAAAATTGGCACACTCAAACTGCAGTTGAGTGAGGCTTGGTTAACCAGTGGTTCACAGACTTTCAACCCAGGGTTAAAATGTGCCATGTGGGTCCACCACATGACAATCATGCCGGTTGCATGTTGTTTGTTGATTTTGCTAATATTAACATCACGATTGGGCAGGTCAAATAAAATATATTAAAATGCTAAGTTATGCCAATACAGTCTGAGAAAAGGCTGAGATCATCAGATTATATGGTTTGACACTGATCCCAACTTGCCAAGCTGATGCTGCAATGTGAAATCAGTTGCATCCCCATTGAGTGAGAGTTTTTGAAGATGCACCAAAGCTCAATTGCCAATATCAGGATGCAATTGGCGAGGAAAGGTGAGGGAGACTAGCTATGAGACAATCTGTGAGATGTCAATTTCTAAAATAGCCATGGAACATGCAGGAGTGCCACATCAGCATGCCCATTCAACAATTGAATTGGACTTCTGGACAGTCCAAGATGAAAAAAAAAACAAGCAAGCCCAGACAACGGGCATTGAGATATCCTCAGCAGATCATTGTATTAACTCAAGCAGACAAATGAAAGCCAGCCAAGGTGAGTGGACTCAGAATGTGGCAAAGGTGGACAAGATGGGTGTGAAGGGAAGAAAACATTGTTTCGGCAAAAGACACAAAGTTGCAAGTTCAACTTCCCACAAGAATGCTGCACATGTTCCCACTTCACCACCAGACATTCAGCCTTTGCGCCTGAGTTTATGCTGAGCTGAAGTTCACTCAAAGTCAATCTCCTGTTTAAGTTGGGTTTCAAATTTTAAGGGTTAACCCTGGGCCATTTATGTATAAACTGGGGCTATCTTGCAAATTAACCTAGGGTTTCCAATGACCATTTTAACCCATTTTAACCATGGGCCTATCTAGCCTCTGGCTGTGTACACAGCCAGAAGCTTGAATCTCCTAGGTTGAAAATGGTCTGGATGAAGTCACACTGAAGCTTGATGACCCATGGTTTAGAATAGGATAGCCATGTATAATTTTGACAGTATGAGTCAGGTTTGGAATTGCAGTTGAAGTGCAGCTGAAACTGCCACGATATGAGCC
Organism: Piloderma croceum F 1598; assembly: GCA_000827315.1. Taxonomy (NCBI): domain Eukaryota; kingdom Fungi; phylum Basidiomycota; class Agaricomycetes; order Atheliales; family Atheliaceae; genus Piloderma; species Piloderma croceum. The sequence goes on along the minus strand of KN833021.1, from coordinate 196,748 downwards.
CTGGGTGGATCAGCTGGATAACCTGAGGCTCACCAACTTTTTCGTTCTGATGTCAGGTCTTCCTTGTCGCATTTGACCTTCGTGTTTGTTACTCAAAATAACATTCATTTCATCAGTATCCCTAGAGTATGTATATAAACCCTTGGTGAGCTTGGCTACCATCTGCGAGACCAAGTCCTTCAATTCCAACCGGGTGTCAACTTCCAGACAGATGTGGCACGTGACACTGTTTGTCATGTTCAATTCCAAATGCGGACATGACAGCTCTTCACCTCTTCACCCACATCATGTCGCACCATGCCCCAATTGTTCCCCACTGTTTTCCATTCTCACAGTTTCAGCCATCTGTGGCTTTGAGACATGAGTACCAGCATCCGTTGAGGATGTGAGGGTCTGGCTGCTGTGGCCTTTTACCATCATTTGTTGTTATCCTCTGTGTAGGATGCTGCTATAATCCTGAGCCGTTCTGTGGCATTATGTTATATGTGTTACCATCTTTGTATACTAACCATGACTGATTTTAGATACCCAATTTGCAGATACAGCATTGACAATCCAAGGGTGCAGGTGTGTATTAATGTTCTGCTGCTGCGAACCATCTGACCACCATTCATCATGCAGGACATGATTATATGTATTTGCTTCACCTCCATTCACTTCCCACACCTGCACCTGCACCATATCCTGCCACAGCTATATATGCTAGCACATGTCCACTGGCATTTGGCCTTCTCATTACTGTCGGGCCATTCCCAAAGGTAGCATAGGGTTTAGTGGTAGTATCAGCCTTCAATATATTGCTTTCTATGCTTTATTTGACTGTTGCAACATGTCTTAAGTGAGGTTGAGCATTGGGAACCAACCAATACCAACCAGTTCCAGGCGGGACATGCCCTGCCACTCACGTGGGAAGTTTTAACCCTGGGCCGAAAAAGGGCCAACCTCAGCCGAACCCTGCCTGAGCGAACCACAGTGGATGCGTGGCATTCATCCCCCAGATCTATATAAGTCTCACTCATGGTTGGACACGCCTAGGCGGACTTGGGGCTCGTACAAGGCTCGTAGATTGTTCCGCCCAGGTGGTTCGGAAACTGCCACGCGTCACGGCCGCACCATTTTGGAAATTGTGCACACGCTCCTTTGCAGCCGACTTTCACCACCAATATGTCCAGTGACGAGTAAGTTCCTCTGTGTTCCCCTCTCAAAGTCCACAGTTTTACAATTCTGTATTATAGGATTTCTCCAGATGCCGCTAAACATAATTCACCAGAAGCGCCGATGCACGACACGCCGACGGGACCAGCGGCAATGGCGACCACAAACAAGAAACGTCCCCGACTCGACCTGAACGCGGGCGATCCTCGCGAACGAAAACGCGGTAAAAGCATGTTTGGACTTGTACTTGGAACGTTGAACAAGGCCAAAGTGGAAGATAAAGAGAGAAATGCCAGTGAGGCGGTGGGTGCTAGCAGTTTATTTTGGGCGACTAACCTACTGAGTGATCGTCCTTGGTTCACAGGCGAAAAAACGACAACTGATTGAACAGAGACTACAGGCTAAGCTACGAAAAGAGACTGATTCTGTCAGGAGAGCCGAGGAGGCCAAAAAAGACAAGACAAGCGCTAATAGACGAGAGGAAGAACTCCAGCTTAAGGATTCTATTGTACGCCTGCGTGGCCAAAGATCATGGGCAAACCTTCTTTCTAACAATTTTGGTTTAGTACAAACTCCGTCGAACAAGACTACCACTACTAGCCAACTTCCTGCTTACATCTGATCATATACCCACCTCCGATGACGATGACATGTCCCCGCCGCCTTCCAAAAATATCTTATCATCGGCACCACGTACTCACCCACCGCCATTATATTATCTGCCCGCAATTCTTACACCTGCCCAGGAAGCATTCTTGACCCAGCGCAAAGCGGAGGTATGCCCCGCATTGGTATTTCTACTGTTGTTTGCTTACATCGACATTCCGTAGGTTAAAGAAGCGGCTAAGAAGGAATGGCAAACGTTTAAAGATGAGCGAGCTGCTGGTGTCGAGGAAATAAAAGAGCTGCGACAACGCGTCGCCGAAGAACTGGAGCGCAGAAAGGTCGATCGGGAAAGCCGTGGAGAGGGCGAAGCTGACAAAGACACGACCGCTGTTAACGATTCCCCCACCGCGGACAAACCGAAGGACGGAATGGATGTAGACGATGCGCCGGCTGAAACGGCGGCGAAGGATGAGAGCAAGGACGCTACCGTGGAGCTGGATGCGAAGGACGAGCCAGCAGCAATGCAGGCTGATGATGATGATGCTGTCGAGTATTAGAGACGTAGGTGCTGTAGTATTTTCTGACGTGTTTGATGACTGTTACTTCCTGATTGTAGTAGTCTCATTCTGTGGATTACTTTCTTGTGCAATACGAAGGTTGTTTCCGGTCCGAATATACGTAGACATCATCTTTTGTTTTCGCGCCAAATGTCGTAGCGAGACTTACCGCCCGTTTCGAATTCCCAACATCAAACTTCAGCAACTCGATCAGAAATATTTTTGCTGTTCTTCTGACACTCTTTTGGCCTCAGAGTACTGTCCTAACGCTGTGAATCCTTTTTACCACGTCCTTGCAGCTCCTTGGAGATGATATGAAGCACAATTGAGAACCCTCGAGGCCTCGGCGGAGAAGAAAATCACCTTGTGGATGAGGTCAAGAGAGATTGCACACTCTAAGGATCAGGCAATGGGGAGGACGATAAGAATCCTCATTTAGGGACCACAAGAATCAGAGGACCTCCCAAGCATGTCCTAAGATAAGAAGGTTAGAGTCAAAATATTTCATGGGATATGCACGAGGCTCATGTCGACTCGCTATTCCAACAGCTTGTCCTTAGCAAGTAAGTTCGAGATACATCCGATATCGAGGGTCTAAGACAGCAGAGCAACAAGTCTATCACTATCCATGGATTTCGCGGCTATACGTTTTCGATGGTCGTCGTCCAGATTGGTGCCTTTCATCATGATGGTCATCAGGTCAAAGGCTTTCGGTGCGTCGAGACTTGGCGAATAACAAAAAATGCGGGATGAAGACAGCCTGGAAAATCGTGGTAGGAAGATAACTGAACGATGATATGATGACAGCAGAATGAGATGAATGCCAATGAACCATGATATCAGAAGGTCTAGGACAACAGAGCAAGGAGTTGATCACTGTCCGTGGATTTCGCAGCTATGCGTGTTTGACACTCTTCGTCCAGATCGGCCCCTTTCATCATAATGGCCATGAGATCGAAAGCCTTCGGTGCATAGATAGCGATGTCGTCGAGAATCTCAGCAGTGGGTAAGAACCCTTCTTCGAAAGAGGCCTGCGAGCACAGCTCTTTAGATATTGCGCGACTGAAGAAGTCGCCGATCAGCTGCGCATCTGCCTCCTTGGACTCGATTGCTATTGTGACCAATCTGTCCACAAGTCGGAAACGATGCTCGTCGGTAAGGTTCGTAAAGTAGACTTCTGCCTCTTCGAGATTGCGAACCGCGAAAAACTCCTTGGAGTCTTCGTCAATCCTCTTCTTTGCATCGGCTTCGGACATAGTCCCGTCTTCCACTACCTCTCCCTCCTCCGAGACCTCTGCCGACGCAGGTGTAGACTCGTGTTCAATCGCTTTGCTTCGAGGAAGGAGGTTAAGCTTTCAGCGCTGAGCAGGTGATTCGGGGTCAACGCTTGTCTTCCAACTAGGTGGTCGACTAATAGTACCCTTGGATGCAGCCAGTTCCGGATTCCGACTGTACATAGAGAACATGTTCGAACTCGAAGCGGTGCGTGACAATGACTCCGCTTGCCCTCTTTTACTCTCCTTCTTGCCTGCAAAAACGCTGCTAGGACCAAAGGTCATCGGCTGAGACTTAGTAATCTTGCCGAAATTCGACAGGTCTCCTGCCTTGGGTGGAAGGCGACGTGGGCCAGTCCACGCGGCAACCGCCCAGCCGTCGGGGCCAGCCTGCTGATCGAATTGGCCTCTTAAACCACCGCGTCGTGAGCGACCTCGGGACATGCTCATCTGCCGCTGGAAGGACTCCTTTTCAGCAGCGGCCCTTGCCGCCTGATGGATTTGTCAACATGCTAGTGAGGTCAAATCAAAATACTAGTAAACATACCCCTGCATGGATTTGTGCGATCATCGCCGGAGCTGCGACATGGTTACGTGAAATCCATTTGCGTTCACGCAGCTCGATTACATTCTGAGAACCAAAGCATGAGTTGACAAATGATGGGGAAATTGCATGAATGCGCACCTGCAACATATATTGCATACGTGAGCTGACGCTACCACTTCGTGTCAGTTCCTTCATGCGCGAAAAGTAGACATTCATATGGGCGCGAGCTTTGTTCGTGTCGAGAATTTGGCCAACAGTCGTAAGCAGCTTGCATAAACTTTCGATTTTGTCTTCCTCGGGATTCTCGACGCTGAGCAGTTTCTTCACACATTCATGCATGATACGCTCGCTCGAAATTTGCAGCTTGAACAACTCTCCGAGGAACTTGATGAGACCCAGACCCTGCCGTTTTTCCTTCTGAGCAGTATAATACTCCTCGGAGTACAGCACAGGTTCGTCGTCGCTGTCTTTCTTTTTGTCGTTCGCTTCCTTTACGGCTTCATCCTCACCGGCCTTGGCGACAGCAGCTGCGGCTGAAGCATCCTTCGCTGCCCAGCCGCGTTCGAATTCCTCTTGGCATCGGTTGAGAAGGTATTTGCGGAAGAGCTGACTGCCTGGGATAGGCTTGCCCTCGGCATTGTTGATGCCACCGTCCTGCATCTTGGGACTGATTTGCTCCATCATCTTGCGACACAGGCGAGCGTACATCTCGGACCATACAGTCTCGTCTGCCGCTTTCTCGACGACCATTCGGATAACCTGAATGAGAGTCCGGCCATCCTTCTCCCTTTCTGACTTGTTTACCCAAGCAATAATTTGGTTAGAAATGGAGTCGAACTTCTCCACTGTGAGTTTGTTGAGCAGAGCCCTGACCTTGCCGTCAACAAGTTCAGGTGATTCAGGATCAATATTTTGGCTCTTTCTCGAGGTATTACCAGCTACCCAACGAATCATAGACATCTCCAAGGGGGCCACAGGTTCCAAAGGCACACCACTAGGGCCCATTTTCGAACCTTGGTTAATGTTGGACGCAGTCTCAGCAGCAGCTTTAGATTCCTCTTCCTTCCTGATGCACTCAGCTTCCTCTGCAATGCGTACTATCCTTTCGGCGTCCTCCAAGCCTCTTAGCGCGTTCTCCTTCCTTCTTTTGTAACCGCTCCTTTCTCTTTGGGTAACCGTTCTTTCCCCTCTTCCTGCTTGGGCTTTAGCTCTTTCTGCTTCTCTTCCTTCTTGACGGTGGCCACTAGAGAGGTGGAGTCCTAAGAGAACCCTCCGACAGACCTCAAATAGCAAGAGGCAATGGAATGGCAAGACAAACAACAAGACACTTACGAACAGGTTCAATCAAGAACATGATATACTAGGAATGGACCCCATGGGACCTGACGCCGACGGGACCTCTGGTACCTCAATGAGTCCACTGCACCACCCGCAAGTTAGCTAAAAAAGGAATGACTGTCTTCATTCTATTAGGCTGACTACAGGAGACTACAAGTTGGCCTTCTATTCAGCATCCAGCTTCGCTTTCACTCCCACCTCGTCCTGAGCGCGCTCCTTGTTCACATTGCTCAGCCATCCACTTCTTCCTTGTAAGTATCCTTCCTTCCATCCTGATCAATTTTCTGTTCACAGCCATAGATCTGTTGCGGAAATCAGAACCACCAATTCCAGAACTGCTTCACAGCAGACCGCGGTGGATATAATATGTAGACATATGTATTAGCTATCCTTTAGGCTTTAGCATATTTAAAATATTTAAATAAATATGCCTTGACCGCAAATGTTTCCACATATGTAAAGTATGTCAATACATTTGCATGTTAGTGGTGCTCTGCATATTCATTTCTGGCAGCCGGACTTGGGTATGCAGAGCACATATCTTATGTAAATAGTTCTGACATGCAATGTATTGACAAATTTTACATATGTGGAAACATTTGCAGTCAAGGCATATTTATTTAATCAAATTAAGATTTGTTTTTACAATTCTAATCTCCTATGTGCCACATTTCTGCCCAGCTGGGCATGCTCGTGTGACTTGTGGCTAGCCGGCAGGCCTACACTATGCATTGAGTGGCAAATTTAGGAGGCCTCATCACTCCTTTAATTCTTACCACCTTGACAATATCGGGAAAGGCATTTCCTCGCACATCTTCCATATTAATTTCATTATAATATCATTGGCACTCATATCGTGCCTCAATGTCTGAGCATGAAAACCAAACCAAACCACCTACCAAAGAAGACCATGTCACCAAGTGTATCAAAGTTGTTGACAATTATGGGGGCAAAATATTAGCAAATGGGATGCCGTTACCCAAATCTCCACTGCTATTCAGTCAACCACTGCTAGCATGGATAATGAGCAGAGAGCAACTGCCAGGGGAACTTACTTTGCGATGCTTGACAAGTTTGATTGATCACTTATCAGGGCCAGTTCCCAAGGATGTCAGGGGCTTGAACAATATAACAACAAAAATAATGAGCAGGAAGAAGACTTTGGTGGAGAGGTTCAGAGTAAACACTCACAACTCTCCTGTAGTCGCTCCCCATCCTCCAAACAGCATAAGTTCAATGAATCCCTCTATGTGTGGAAAATTCAAGAACAAATTGTCCCTACCACTCTCTCACTGAATCTCAAGTGTATACACACCATGGTCCAAAATTACATGGCCAACCTCAAGCATGCGGTCTGGTCCCTGCAATCTGCTGGCTCACTCCCCCCATTCTTAAAGTCCAAATGGCAACATGTCCTGTCAGAAGCAGCAGTCAACCTTGGATTGTTTTTCACCTCACTGACAACAAAACCACAACTTCCGTCAGAGACTTTCATTTCTCTGTCAGTGGCAGTAAACCTTCCAAAATCATCCAAACACACAGAGACTGGACAATTGCTTGGAATACCACATCTGCAGCCATCCTCTGTGCTTTCCCCCACTGTGCCTTTGAGTTGCAGCAATATTCTGAATACATTCTCCAGTTTTTCAGAGCCCTTCCCTACTAGCACTCAAAAGTCATCAATCTTGACAAAGCTATTTACTGTAGTGTTGCCTCAAACCGGCTGGTCACAAAAAGACATTCCTGGTTCTGATTTTTCAGTGCACAACTGACCTTCCCAAAGATCAGAATTTGGTAGCCATAGCCCATAGCTACCAAATGCTGGTCTTTGAAAAGGTTGGTTGTGCACTGAAAAATCAGAACCAGGAATGGCTTTTTGTGACCAGCCGGTTTGAGGCAACACTAATTTACTGTTATACTGGAGAGGTCAAACACATTGAGCTCTATGAAGTTGGACATTTCTGGCACCTTGAAGCCCACTACCTCCAAGAAGATGGGGTGGGAAACTGCCCAACTCTCACAAAGAGAAAGAGGTCAATAAGCCAAATTGGTGATCTAACAAGACATACCACTAGTAGAACAATGGGGTCTGCAACCATTGTGCCTCTCAATGGCATTACCACCACCTTTGTGTCATCTGCTACAGAAACCACCCAAGCTTGGAATGTACAAAGAAGGATTGAAACAAGTAGCAAGTATATGTGCCCCAGGTTTGCATGGGACTTTATCTGGGGTCCTATTGAAGATGATGTCAGTCCTGGCTGCTTGTTACTCCCTTCACGCAGAGCCTTTGCCACATCCCCCCCCCACAGTCAGAAATCAAAAATACTGTCACCAATGAAATGATTCACATGTATCCTGAACTCTTCAAAATTACATGCAATATAAATATCAAAAGGTTTACTGAACTCCTTCAAGACCATCCAAGTGTTGCCATGGTCAAAATGATTCATATCACCCCTTTGTCCAGGCAGCCTGTTCAGGATGCTTGAACTATGGATTGTCTCATTTATGAGTGCTCCATTCTGCTTGGAATGGCCATTGACAACACGACTGCTGTTACATACTCCTCTGCAAACAATTCTTATCTCACTTTCTGCAAACTCCATAATCTTCCTATCAACCCCACCCCCAAAACTCTTAGCTATTACATCATCTTCCAAAGCAGTCACATTAACCTAAAATCTGTCACATCCTACCTCACTGGCATATGCAGCAACTTAGAGCCATTCTTCCCCGAAATCTGCTCTAACCTTGCTGCTACACTTGTCAAACATACTCTCAAAGGTGCTCTTCATCACAGACAGCCTACCAAATGCAAAGCACCCCTAACAACTGTCCAATTGCAATCAATTTTCGCCATGTTGCATCAGTCTCAAGATCATGACAACATGCTATTTCTTAGCATGCTCAACATGGGTTTTCCTGGACTGCTACATCTTGGGGAAAGGGCCATCAGCAACAAACCAGATCTTCAAGATTTTCACAAAATTATACTACACAATTTACTTAGCTGGGTTGGAAATGATTATGAATTTCTGCTACCCACTCAAAAAACTGATACCATGTTCGAGGGTAACCATGTTCGCATCTCTCAAATTATTGGCACTCCCAATCCTCAACCAGTCATGGGGTGTTATCTTTACTCATGTGATCAGTTGTTTCCACTGCATCCTCAGCTGTGGCTTTGTAATGATGGATCATCTCCAACACGGTCATGGTTCCTTCACTGTCTCTACCAATACTGCCCCTCTGAGATAGCCGGTCAGTCCATTCATGCAGGTGGTGCTACAGCGCTCACTGAGGCTGAAGCACCAGCTGATCTCATCCACAGGGCTGGTTGTTAGTCCTCAAACGTGTTTGAGTGATATAATTTAAAAATAAAACATGATAGTGCTTCACACCCCAATCCTGGGCCGTGCACTCCATTATTCCCACTCATAATTGTTTTCCTCTGACTAAACTACATTTATCTTGCACATTGCTTTGGACTGTACTTGTACAGATATCTCACTTCCTATCATCTTCTATCCTCATGTTCTATTATTTCCTTTATAACAAAAAAAAAAAAAAAAACCTTCTACCTTTTTTACTGCTCCTCTCACTACTGTACAATCAATATACAGAAGTCTGCCAGGCATTTTCGTCAGCAGGCCATTTATGAGCTAATTTTGGCCTTCAAGTTCCTTGGGCATATGCTGTGGGTGTGAAGGGTGATTAGTCAAGTTAAGATTTGTTTTTACAAGTCTAATCTCCTGTGTGCCACATTTCTGCATGGGTGGGCATGCTCGCATGACTTGTGGCTAGCTGGCAGGCTTACACTATGCATTGAGTGGTGAATTTAGGAAACCTCATCACTCCTTTAATTCTTATCATCTTGACAATATCAGGAAAGGCATTTCCTCTCACATCTCACATATTAATTTCATTACCCACCAACCCTCCCCTACCGTTTGTATTTGTAGCTTACTGTTCCTCTTACTTAGTTTTATTATTTTTATATTCTAATTGTTATTATTTATTTATTTAAATAGTAAAGAGTTAGAATAAGTTTATATGTAACTAAACACCATATCAAGAACCAAAGTAAATACTGTACAATAAATATACAAAGGTCTGCCAGGTGTTTTTGCCAGCAGGCCATTTATGAGCTAATTTTGGCCATCAAATTCCTTGGGCATATGCCATGGGTGTGAAGGGTGATTAGATATGTTAAATATGCTAAAGGATAGCCAATACATATATGTATATATTATATCCACCACGGTGATATGCACACTACCACTCTAAGCGCGTATTTGGTCGTTTTCAATGATTTGCAATATCTGTGTGATCTTTGGACACAATGTACAACCTGGAGACCATAGTAGGATGTGTTCCGAACCCCTAGCAAGTTGCGCAATGTTATTCCAATCATTTCCGACCTCATCCGACCCTTTTCGACCTTTTTCGATGTTTTCATGCTATTTTCAATGTTTCCTTGCTTATATCTGACTTATTGCTACATCAAAGGACTATCTATGCGTTCCCCATACTATAGTATACCTATTCGATGTGTTTCCGACCTTGTCCGACCCTTTTCAGTCTTTATTTATCTTTGCAGTTATCAATATTCCGATGTTTCAATTATTTATAGTTTCTGTTGATTGTGCTATTACTATATGTTCGGACTCCGATCCCTATGGACTATTAGTCATATCCAATCCCTCCGACATCATTTTAACTTATATTTTACCCACCACTCCCATTTTACACAGAATATCATCATACTTTGTTCCCCCACCTTTGTAATATTCCATATCACTTCGATTTGACTCAGACTGTGTTCCCCTGCATTCCCAGACATTATCCCTCGTACATTGACCTTGACACACTTTGTTCTACCTTCTTATATAGTGTTTCCTTTGTTTTAGCTTGTGTTTTATCAGTTTCACTCTGATCTTGCTCAATCTTTTGTTACCTACATCAGACTGTGTATACAGACCCCCACAATCATTTACATACCCTTATCTGATCACCTTTGAGCCGGATATCACCATATTACCCCTTGTTACACTGTACATTGGCCATAGGAACTGATTTACCAGAAGTTTGCACTTTTAGATCATTTAGTTTCCAGTTTATATATAGTGTTGGTGTGGTTGTTTGCCGACCATACAGCATCGCTGGACATATCAACAGTCCACTGTGCTTGGCTGCAGCTCCACACTCTTCTTCAACACCAGGAAAGGCCCCTTGAAGCTCTGCCTTATGTTTGTCCAGAAAATAGCAGATGTTAGGCCTCCAAAATGGCTGTATCCTTGTCCAGGAATAGCATATTTTAGGTCAGGAAAGGCAGAGCCTTGTCTGGGTATTGTGGATTTGGGGTTGGACTGGCCGAAATTCTTTGGTGGGAAACTGTAAATCAATTCTAGCACATGTTCAAAGGCACACCACTGAAAAAATTGGACCTGATTGTGTTGAGGGCAGCTGTTAGAGCCTGTAAAGACAGAAAACACAATCAAATACTAATATTTATCAGTTTCACTGTTCCATGACTACCTCTTATGGCCAATCATGATTTTCCATTTTCAACAATACTTATCATAACAATATCATTAAGGACATTGACTACTTCAGTCCACCCCTTTTCTGCCACTGTTACAGATGCCCCAATGCAGCTGCATCTTCATGCCTTCGCTGAACAAGTCTTTTTGCAACATTGGCTGGGAAGCGATAATTGCAAAAGGCTTGAATATATATATTCTATATGCATCATAACTTGGTACAAAAGCATGCGAGTAGGGAGAAAAAATTGGCCAACTTGAATGTCCCATTGTGGGTGATATCATGTGATTTTAGCATGCTTGTCTGGAATAGTGGATTTGAGCCATAAATTATTGTGGATTTGAGGCCAGATTTGCAGGATGGCACTGGACAAACATAAGTGGGAGCTTCAGGGGGCCTGCCAGGAAGTCCACTTCAGTTCCATCCTGGCTCTTGACAATGATTTTGGATGACTGCCTAGGTTTGAACCTACTGATATTTATATTTAGATGCACAGTGGCTTGATTGGAGTGCAGATCAGTTACATGTGATGAAGTGGATGGCATGGATGCTGGTGAAGTAATGACATTTTGGTTGGGAGTAGAGTCAAACTTCTCCATTGAGTGCTTGTTGAGAAGACCTTTGACCTTGCAACTGGTATTTTTTTGAGAATCGGAATACATTGGTTTGGCAGCAATTTCAGGGTTCTGCATGTCAGTCCCAAATATATTCTGGTTACTTCCTGCCTTGTTGACTTGGATGAAGTTTGAACTAACCTCCCTATGGGTGAAGGGTGAGGCTGCCCTGGGCCGGCAGTGTCCTAGGTGTGGGAATTTACTGCAGCAATTGAAGCATAAGTGTTAGAGGGGACAGTGGAAGATGGGCCTTTGAAGATGGGCCTAGTGCTGCTGCAAGCATCTGGAATTTTTTCTGCAGAATCATTTTGGTTTAGTAATGGGGAAAGGAACAATGTCAATATTTTTGCTGATGATACACATCCATGAGTTTGTTCTTCTTTATGCTTGTTAGTCTCTTCTTTCTCATTCTCTGTCTGCTCAATGCTTTCACCCCTTTCTTTGATCTCCTCTCTTCTATCCATCACATTTTCTCTTTCTCCTGGGCAAGAGCATTTCAATGAGCATGAGCACATGACATCAGCAAGACATGGATATATTATTGACAATTTAATCAGTACTTACAATGCCAGAAGTGCTATTGGCATCAAAATGATTGTTGCTGGTGGTGCTAGCATTATGCCTCAATGAGGTGGGAAAGGACTCATGTTCAACAACTTGCAGTTTCATATTAGATTCTAATTCTTGGAGTTGGTGGAATATATCATCACAAATGGCATTGGTGGTTGGTCTGCCTATTGGATCTGCCATCCAGCAATGCCCAGCAAGTTGCCACAAGGCATTGGTCATTTGCGGAGCCTTGTCATTCTCTAGTCACTCCAGTCTTCTGCCCAGCTTGACAACAAACTCAGTGAAATCTCTGTAACTGACAATACTTAATGACAGAAGAGGAACCTTGTTAGTCTGAATCTGATTCAGGTGTTCAGTCCTCCTCAGGTACTGTACAACACAAGCCACCCACTCACCTTGTAAATGACCATCCCGAATACACATCACAATGCTTTCTCAGTATGTGGCCAGTAAGTCTCTCAGACACCATCCAATTGCAACTACCAGCAATGTTAGTGGAATCCACAACAGTTGTGCAACTGTCAATGTCAGCCTTGATGGGAGAAAGACCAAAGTCGCAGAGCACCATGCTCCCAGCGTTGTCAATGAGAATGTTTGACTTGGAATAATTCACATTAGCTACAAGATGCACAATTTAGACAGACCAATTACCCCTTTGAGATCACCACGCACAATCACCTCAGAGTGAAGATACACCAGACCCAGAGATACATAATGAAGCTTCCAAGGCAATCAGATTCTATTCAGGAACAAAAGGTTATGACCTACAATCTTTAATCAATTACAATCGGCATGCTTTTGAATGTAGAGTCGTACATTTCCCATTCTCCAGGTATGGTGTGACTATGAAAGGCCTCTTGTCCAGAACATTTGCACCGAGAAATTCTTGTGCATTGATGGTTAGTATAATTCGAAAGAAAGGAGGGAAAGGCTAACAAAGTATATGTGGGTGCCTGAGTTTAGACCAGATCTGACGGATCATGATATCACAATTTAATCAGGCATGGAGCCAGAAGGACTGCGTACTTCAATCTCATATTTCACCGCCTGCACTCGAAGATGTTAAGCCAGGTCAGTGCATCAAAGGAAGACTTACCTGAGAACTAGGTATAATGCTGTCTTTGGTTTTAAGCACCTTCAGCGCGACGGGCAACTTTTTCCAGGTGCCTTCGAAGACAGTTGTACTGTTCATCACGAAATTAACAGTTATCAACCAAAGCAGACTGAACTACTGTAGTCAACTCATTAACCTCCCGAGGCAATCTCGGTTCCAAATTCGACATCCAAAGATGTGATCATCCAGCTCTCGGCTCGCACCTGATGTCCGCTGGCTGTGGAAAGATACTGGGTACTCTGGACAAAGAAACGGTGTTCTACGTCTCCTCTAGGAACATTTTCGAAAACTCTCTGAAGGGAAACCATCATTGCGGCGAGGCTGTGGTGCTGTGCGTCTGCCAGACACAACCACATCACCATAGTAGATCAAATATGAATTTTCTAAACATACTGAGCATTTCGGAGAGATGACTCTGGTTGGATTTGAGATCGCGCAATCGATCGTGTAGAGCCTTTTTGATCCTCACATCGAGCGTTCACGGTCCGAGCTTGCCAGTATTGGATGTTTACCAGTGCTGTAATCTGTGCATCAAAGTCTATGGTCACAAACAGACAATGTACATAATATATTGATTAAAAGTGACAATACCTGAAAAGAAGTAATGAATGCTTCGATGCGACGATAATAGCTGTTGATCTGTGCTGTGCGTTCATCCTTCGTGAGCAACGACTTCACGAACCCCTTTGCCGCCTGACTCTGTACGAACGCGGAAACCTCCTTCAGCAACCTAACCCAAAATTATGAGCAATGATGTAGGGGTGGAAATAATTTTCTGCGCATAGTCGTTATTTCGACCTACTCATGTAAATTGTCAAGGGGCGGGATTCCACCAAACGTCCAGAACTATACTCGTCATTGAGAGTAGTAAAGAGTGTTTCTATGAAAACGGAAAGCGCATGGATTTGTCTCCGGCTTGCTTGAGCTTCCTGTGTCATCGACGAGATGTAACGGGCCAGATAGAAGAGCTCGAGGCAAGTTGAATGTTGAATTGGTGCCGTGACACGTGACATGGCATCACGTCCACACGTCATTGCTACTTGAACTTCAACTTGAAGTCTCTCATGCAGGTGCTGAAGTAATTATACGCTCTGGGTTCGTTACCAGCACTACCCGCTGCCCAAGTTGAGCACTACCTCGCCACTGTTGCTGTGACTCTGCTGGTCGGCTGTTCAGGATGCGATTTTGGCATTCCATTTCAACAGTCTTGGGTTTCAGAACCGTCCCTACAACCATTCTACTCATTCTCGTCTACGCTGCGGTGTTCAGTACTGTTCTTGTAACGGATGAATTGCCAGATGTGCCAAAGGACCAAGGCGGGCTGGATCTTGACCAGGCATACGCAGATCTCCACCAGGTACGTCTATGAAAATTTGAACATTCATTATTGACCTATTATAACATTCCTCTAGATTGCCGCCCGTCCCCACCCATATAACTCCCACTCAAATGAGATTGTCCACCGGTACATTCTCTCTCGTCTCCAAAAGATTGCTTCTCGTCACTCCTATGTTGGTGTAACCGAAGACCTAGTCTCGAACGTTTCGTTTGTCATACCATCTTATGCTGGCTACTTCGAAGGCACAAATATCCTAGTTAAGATTGACGGTTCCAACCCGAACTATCAGGACAAAGGCGGGGTTCTCTTCTCGGCCCATTATGACTCAGTGTCGACCGCTCCTGGGGCGACGGACAACGGTATGGGTGTTGCTACGTTGATGCAGCTAGTGGAGTATCTAGGAGAGAGAAGACCAGAGCGGACAGCCGTTTTCAACATCAACAATGGCGAGGAAAAAACATTGCGTGGGTCTCGAGCGTAAGTACTGGCGAGTACCTTTGCGAGTAGTGGGTGTTAAATCAATTCGGTTTCATAGGTTCATGGTGCATCCATGGTCAAATATCACAGACACCTTTCTTAATCTCGAAGGTTCCGGGAGTGGAGGGTAAGCATCCGTCAAGGTGCTCCTCCATAGTTACTGACGTGACTCCTGCAGACGTCCCATACTCTTCCGAACAACATCGACAGTCCCCCTTCTCTCCTTCCTAAACACCCACGTCCCTCATCCGCATGCGAACATTATTTCAGGAGATGCCTTTGTCCACGGCCTCATTCGCTCTTCGACAGACTACAGTGTTTACAGCCTCACAATGAATGGGCTCGACTTGGCGTATTATAGAGGTCGAAGCAGTTATCACACGCTATATGATAGTATCCCGAGGACTATGGGCGGGAAGAAGTCACTGTGGGCCATGATGGAAGCTGTCAGGGGTGCGGGGAGTGCGTTACTGAACGATGACAGTACACATGTTGAGACAGGGTTGAAGGAGAGCGAACCTGCAGTGTATTTTGACCGTGAGCGTCATTTTTTCTTCTTGTCTTAAAGTCGTCAAAACTTATCCTGGCGTGAAGTGTTCGCTGCAGTTTTGGTTGTGCTCCCTACTCGTTTATTGCTTACGATCAACATCGTCTTGCTCGTGGCTGGTCCGATGCTTCTCCTTATCCTCGCGTTTACTAAAAACTATGTCATACGTCATCGTTTTCAGGAACTATTTCCAGAAATTGCACATGGAGACAGAGCGGGGGATAGTATTTGGCGGGGATGGTTGGGCGATTTGTGGAGAATGGGGAAGTTCTGGTTGGCTCTTGTGATCGGAATTTGCCTTCAAATCCTCCTGGTTGTTGGCTACGTCAAGCTCAATCCATTCGTATGCTATTTCCTTTCTTCCCGCTGAAATCGGCTGACAAGTTCATCCTACCCAGATCGTCTATTCCCATCCATATCTCGTCCTCGTATCAACATTGTCTCTATTCTATCTATCGACCGTCCTGCTTCTCAACTTCTCCATTGCCGGTCCCCACGTCCTCCCAGAACAACAAAAGCACACTATCCTCTTCCAGACATATATATTGACTTGGCTTCTCCTCCTCGCATCCACGATCATTCTCGTGAAGTTTCGTATCGGGGGACTATATTTCATTAGCGCTTGGAACATAGTTGTACTCCTGGGGGCTAGTGCTGGATGTCTCGAAGGGATGGCTGTTGCGTACGGGTTAAAGTTGGAATCTATTGAGGAAGAAGGTGCTGGCGAGAGAAGTGTTGTGAGAGGCACGAGATACGACGGTGCTGAGGAAGGGCCTGGACATGATGAGAACGATGGTGTGGAAACCGACCCGACGGAAAATACGCCTTTAATACGACAACGCCGACGGTTGCACTGGTCTTCTGCAGAGCATGGGAAGGATGATGAGCAGGGAGGCAGGATTGGATGGTGGATCCTGCAGTTAGTGATCGTGGTGCCCGCTCCTGCAATCCTGATGTCTCATATTGGGTTATTGTTGATGGGTGGGATGAGTCAGACTTTGTCAGATGGGAGTAGTCCCGTCATCGGTAACGTTTCTCATCCTCGTCATACTACATGTGAAGCACTGAAATACACCTATGTGTTGCTTGTAGTCTATGTCATGGCATCACTTCTCTCGATCTTGATTATCCTACCCTTCGCTCCTTTCAGCCTGAAGCTCCACCGATACTTTACTATTCTGATCCTAATCATTTTCATCGCGTCGACCGTCTTCACCTGGCTTGCCTTTCCTTTCTCACCAGAAGCGCCCCTCCAAGTCTTCTTCCAACAAACGCTGGAACTCGGCCTCGGTGCAAATACCTCTAAAGCTTATCCGAGCCATGAGGGCTTAATCCGAGCTGTTACTGCATTAACTGGTGTGCCAGCATATATCGACACACAGGTCATACCGCATTTACCATCTTCTTGGGGAAAGAACATAACATGTATACCTTCAACAACGCTAAAACCTGGGTTGGTGACTTGTATGTGGGAAGGGGACTTATTACCGGCGCCTGGGGGTACGACCGACAAGGATGTCGAAACTCCTGCTACTCGCTCGGCAGACTGGCTGGTCGTTAATGCAACACGTACAAGTTCCACGTCTGCGCGGATATCGGTCAAGGGAATGAACGCTCGTTCTTGCCAGTTGCAATTTAACCGTAACCCAGTCATGAACTATCGCGTCCAAGGGTCATCCGGGAGTGTGCACGAAGGGAATGATACACTTGAAAATGGTGTCTCCGATATTCGATTATGGAGTCGGACATGGGACAGAGAATTTACTGTCGATGTCAAGTGGTCATCCAAGGGTAAGAAGGAGGGTAAGGTTGGTTGTCGATGGGCTGAGTATGAGAGCGCTACCGTAGGAGCCGGGGGGAGCGGCGCGAAAATACCTGCGTTGGAGGAGGCACTGAGTTTCCTACCCAAGTGGACTGTTGTGTCTGAAACGAGTGATGGACTGGTCCAAGCATGGGGGACGTTCTCAGTGTAACATTTATCTTGTCGAGTGTTTCTCCATTCTGTTTCTCTCAAATAACTCATGACTTACGATGTATTTTTTTGTTGGTCGGCTAACTAGCAAATCATGAACCACGGTAACCTCGAAATAATAGTATCTCGTGTCTGAGTACATTTCAACTTGATGTATCGTCCTTGCTACCTAATAAATTTTTCCGAAGGTTGTGTACCCCGAGGTCATATGTAAATACATCCGCCTGAATCCATAATCGTCGTGACGCTTGGCAGGCGCCTGGCAACGCCTGTCTGTCAGTTTCTCATGGATTTCGGGTAAATTTTTTTCCAACACGATCGTGATGAGAGATTTTTTAAAAAAATGGGACTCGCTGTGTGAGAAATTGTATTTTCAGCTTGTATTATGTATAGCAATAATACTTATGCGTGACCTGGGCTGGCACGTTCGAAGTTGGCAGCTGCAAAAAAACCTCATGCGTGGCACCACCTGGCACAGTGGAGCCGGAGACGACATCACGGCGGGAATCTCACTATATTTGAACGCGGAAATCTGCACAAATTCAGGCCCATTCCCATACTTTAAATATTAATAGAACGTGACGTGTTGATCATATATTTATCTTTGAGGCAGACAGTGCTCTTATACGATAATTTATACATAAAATATAAGATCTATAGCAGACACTGAGACAGACCCAGACTCGCACTACATCATGGTGGGAATAATATGTGACTCTTTCATGTGCCAAACATATTACGCTGTGTGACGCGTGACGGAGCGCTCTTGCGATCCCAATTGGGAAACGGGTTTACTTCTGGGGAACGAATGGTTGCGAGCCTGAGCATATAACGGACGAACCATGAGTACTATGTTCGCGGTGCTTTCTACCAAACTTGCATCATGAAAGTATCCAGCCTCATTTTTCTGGCTCCGTTCCTCTTCGTCTCGGGTGCATCAGCCGACTCAGACAACCTAGACTTTGCAAAAAAATGTCTCAATCTCCCCTTACCTAAACTCCATCCCGAAAACGACACCAGGCCAACACCATGGGCATCCGAGGCTAAAATCAATGGTTCTTACTGCTGCAGCAGTTTGGATGAGATTCGTGATAAAATAGACGAGGTGGATATACAATTGGTGCAATTGCTCGGCATTAGGTATGTCCAGCATATGCAACCACACGGCAAAGCCATTGACTTTTTCGTAGGACTCAACTTGACGCACAAGCTGCTTTCTGGAAATCGACGCGTGCTAGTGTCAATGTGCCATCGAGAAATATAGAGGTCATCAATGAAGCAATAGGAAACGCGACCCAAGATGGCGCCGCAAAATTTATTGTCAATGCGACATTCTTCGCACTCCTCGATTCCAGTGTAGACTACGAAGATTGTGTGGTAAGTTTATTAACCCGATTTGAGTGCGATCTTGATGTATGACTGATTCTATTTCTGGGACAACAGTGGGACTCTTTCCACCCGCAGAAGTAGTTGTACCCTTGGCGTGTTGTCTACTGGGACTCGTCAACGCGTTGGAATCAGGTATACGTACCCGAGTCTGTCGAATAGTCTTTAGCCTTGCAAGCCCCAAGGTGCAATACGATAGATTCGACCGGTTTTCTTCCGCTCGGCTCTCTATCAAATGTGCGCATATGCGCCTCAGGGCAGAACGTACGCGTTGGATTTAGAAACCGAAGAATGCGTTTACCGTTTTCCAGGAGTGCGAGAATGAGACCGTCTGTGTTACGATGTCTGCTCCAACTGTCAATTTTCGGAGCATGAGCATGAGCATGAGCAGAAGACGTCTCCATTCAGATTCGAAATTTTAGCTGTAAAAGCAGCCAATCGTTCATACAGCCTGTCAGACGGTCAAGCAACAGAAGGAAAGTTTGACTTGAAAGTGCTCGTCATTCGAACCCCCCCACTAGACATCTCCTGTCCTTCCGAAGGATCGCCGCATTATGGTCGTATCACCCTCCTACAATGTTCGGGAGACTCGAGGTGTATTACTCGAAGTCCGAACCAATGGGCCATTTACCCACTACCTGTCCAATGCCTCGTAATCTAGCCAAGGAAGCTTAAGGAAGAACTCCGCTGATTCCAGAGTTGAGTGGAAAGGATAGCATCTGCCGACGACATCTCGGCAAGGTCTCAATCTGATGACTTGAAGCCTGGTATGATCATTTCTCGCCTTCCCAACCACGTCTGTGATAACATGCCGTTCGCGAAATTTCCCTAGCAGCTCCGCCGCGGCAGGGACAAAGATACATAGAACCATCCAGTATTAGACTGTTCGAGTGTTTAATTAGCTCGTGTCTACGAGCATTTGCATAGTACTCCAGTGCCAGATCCGCGATTGAGCTGGATTGACGAGAAGTACGTGGCACAGAAGTTGAGGACGTCCCGAAGCTTCATTGTTGGAATGAGAGTACAAGTGGCACGCGGAAGGTTCGCTTCCAGCGCAAATGTTGTTAGTTTTCAAATCTCCTAGCTATCTGCAGTCCGGTATGCGCCTAAGGGCCTATGATGCGGTGATGATTTGACATCTTTCGGATACTCTGGACACAAGTGAGGGAGTGGTTGCTCTGCGAGTGCAGTGTCAGTCGATGCTTAAAGTAAGGAGTGCCATGCGTACTTGTAATAACGCCAGAAACACAGCTGGCGTGCTCGCCAGCTTGCACTGGTAGTTGGTCATTTAAGCGGGCTACGACACCAACATGAAGCATGTGATCAACATGTGATCATGCTATCCCGTAGTACATAGGACAGGACCCCGGCATATCCCTACGGAGCTCTGATACTGACCACCCCCAAATTCGGTGGTCACCAAAGTGCCATTTTTCGGTTTTTTGTATGATACCTTCTGAAAAAGGGTCGGTTTTCGGTGAATTTTGGTATGTAACCTCCCAAAAAATTCAAAAAATCCAAATTTTTTTCTTCTCGCGTGTTTCGGTGCTTCCATGGGCTTCAGAGCAGGCACTTGGGCACCAAATATAATTGGTTCGGACCCTGAGAGATGCAAATCACCACATGACGGGACAAGTATCTAGGCAGTCCTTGCTTCTTGGGCCTGCTTCAAATTTTGTTCGCTAGCAAAGTCCCTCTCCAAAATTATTCACCAAAATTCCGATTGCCTGTTTTAAGCATAATAATGGCTCAAAGCGGAAAATTATCCGCAGAATCTTGCGTAGGCCTAAACTCACGCCAGGGCTTCCTTCCAAGATGGTCCAAAATTTGCATAAAACTTGCCCAGAGGATAAGTCAAACCTCCAATTTTTGGTGAATGTGGGATTGGACATGAACCAAGAAGGGCAAGATTTGGTGGGTCAAGGTACCATACATGTCGGTTCTGGAGGCCTTAAATTTGGTGAAAGGTATCAGACCTTTTGGTCTCAAACCCCAAAAATTTGGTGGTCCCGGTACCAGAGCTCCATAGGGATATGCCAGGGTCCTCATAGGACTCACCTTCTTAATCTGAATATTATGGCCCTTTGGGCAGTCCTGGCCTGTGCATTCCGCCAGATGGTCTCACAGTTAATTTCAGGCCCAAAAATTACACAAAAATCACTTGAGACCTCTAACATCACTAGAAATCCTAAAATTAATATCTACCGTTGCTTTTGGATCGATATATACCTTCAGATGTCATCAGTCTTGTCATTATGGCCATCACAGGAGAAACACCTACATTTGCAAGATTAAGTTTACCAATGTCTTGTCGTCTTCTTCAATGTCCGTAATACAATTTAGATCATTATGTGGATGCTTGACAACCAACAGGTCCCCCTCCCAATCTGTCACCCTGAGCAGCTTCTCCAATAGGTTATTTTTTGCTATGGGGAATTCCAGTTCGAAGATAGTATAGGCATTGTTGAGTCCAATATCTGGCAAGGTTGGTAAATGTGTAATGGTTGTCCTATTCACAGTTAAATCTGCCAAATTGTTGCCCATGTGTCCACCATATGGCCCTCCTTTTGCCTTCCTTTTAACCACCAATCTGTGGCAAGATCATCGAGCAATATCATACTGGTAATTCCATGATCCACCAGCAGGGGCACGATCAATATATTGTCGCACTCGATGCCATAAAGTAGAGCTTTAAAGATTAAGGGGTATGGCTGGATAAGTGATAAGGTATTTAATTATATTCATCATTCAAATAACACATACAGGTTGTTGGCTTTGTATCTTTTGTGTCCTAATTTTGACATTCTTATCATCCAGAAAAGACATATTTGTACAGCAGATGGTGGTCTTCTTTTGAAAGGGGCTATTTACAAATTATTTAGGAACCTCACAAACTCCCTTTCACCAAATACTTGTGCACGATCATTTCCACTTTGTAAGTACCACCAGATTGAGTGGGCAACTTTATCCATGTCCACGTTTAAATTGTTGTCCCAGTCCCCTTCAGTAGGTCCATTTTTCACAATAATGATATTTTTGGCTGATCCACGAATTTGAAGACATTGAGCGACTGATCGTGAACTTGAGTGGTAAGATTGTTCTGAGTCTGCAGTTTACTGACTGTAACATTGATAATACCACAAGTAAATGTTATTGTCTCTGTCGTAAAACTTGCTGAGTTCCTTTGTATTTCTTTGACCTAGAGTGGTAGATATCCAGTCAATATTGTTTTCACTTCCATTCAGCCCCTCTATGTTTATAGGTTGCATTATCCGTCACAGATGATCTAATGATGAAAGCTGCTCGTGAGGTTGCTGGATAAGTATGCTGTTTGCAACGACGTGGTGTGTGGAATTTTTTATGGCCCACAATCACTATGTGATGTCAATATTGATTATTCCTATAAACAACATAGCTTACATGTATGCTGATTGTCCATGATGGATTGTCACATCGTATTTGCTCTCATAGTTTTGACAAGCCCAAGTTACGATGCAAATTTTGTGTCAACACAATATAATGATGTATCTGTTTGTCAGAGGGGCTATAATCTAGAGGTTCTGCAGATGACATGGCTGTTAGGGAAAGAAATACAATTATTAATCAAAAAATGCTAATACAAGATTAGGAGTTGATACGAAATTGCAATATGTTTCGGTGATATAAGTACATGGAACATAAATGTTGTTTCATTGAAAGAAAGATATAATATCAGATTAACAAGTCAGTGGAGTCATCCTCGTCTTCTTCTTTTGGGGCTTTCACAATAAGCGAGACACATTTGAGTTCAAAGTGAGTACGCCATTTTTCTCAATTCGGGGATTTGGCCTTGAACTTGGAAGTAGATAGAGCTTTGTCCTTTTCTTCATTGTTGACAATCCTGTACCTAGCAATGGTAACCTCAACCATAACCAGATCCTTTGGATGAAGAATTTCTGGTGCATAGTGATCCATGTCTTTTTTGGCACAGAATACCATGCGAGCATCATAACTTGCGGTAAATTTTGGCCTGATCTAAAGGATATAAATCATATAGACATCTTGTTGAATATTGGTAAAGTTTTTTTGTTACCGAGCCATTGTGTGTGTTTTGCCATTTGGTAGCCCTTAGGTCACCCCAACCATCCATAGTGCTCGCTAATAAAACCGGATTTCAGCATAGGATCTTCCATCCGTCAATTTCAAGCATCTTACCGATGGCAGGCTTAGACAACATGCACAGGAGTTGGTGAGCGGTGATATGCCTGCGATGCCTATATGGTCTGGGACCAACACAAACACCACAACAAGATCTAATAAATGCGAGTTGGCGAGTAACCCTTCCAAGAGTGATAAGATAAGTAGTGTAATGCAGTTGCGATGTCTCGATGTAGATCGCGATACTTCGATGTAACGCGCGATGTCGATGTCGAGGTTTCACGGAGATCTGACAAGTATATGTTGCCCAGATCCGAAGATAGGCAATGTCGATGTCACGATACGAAGTGCGAGATGAGACTTAAGCGAGTTCGATGTTTTTCTGAGTTCTGATGAGTGGGGAAAAGTGTTCTCTTTTGAATCAAAGAAGTACAGAATATATACTGTGGTAAGGAATAGAGATAATACCGAGTTTCCCAAGTTAATAACAACAAAAACTAAATATATATAGAACCTCGCAAAGTCGAACCTGATACAAACCATAAATGTATGCC